>JBBBDQ010000995.1:2115000-2262500 GCA_037127315.1 Ascarosepion bandense | reverse complement strand
TGGTGATCAGCAAAAAGAAGATCCCAAAATGCCAACTACAGGTTAGAGAAACTAAAATAAAACAAGTAAAGAATTTTAAATACCTGGGAAGCGTTCTGACAGAGGATGAAAAGTGCGATATTGAGATCCAAAGGCACATTGGGATAATGGCGCATTTCAAAAGTTAACCAGAGTACTGAGAGACAGGAAGATTTCATTGGAAATAAACAAAAGAGTGCTGAATTACTATGTAATGTCTGTCTTTTTATATGGAAGTGAACATTGGACGATCTTCTCAAAGATGATTGTTGGTTGGTTGTTTAACCTATAACTGGAGGAAAGGGACGGATTACTACATTTCCCAAGGGTACCAGTGCTTAAGTGAATGCAGGGTATTCAAATGGAATTCGAACGGCTCACCAATTCCTCTTTCCGAGCCGATATCCACTGCACCACAACGCAGATCCGTCACTAAACGCTTACAGCACCTGGTATTCCCAAGCGGTCACCCATCTAAGTACTGACCAGCTTCAACGTTACTTAACTTCTGTGATCGAACGAGAACCGGTGTATTCAATGTGATATGGCCGTAAACCTTTTCAAAGATGAAGGAGAGGCTTGAGGCAACAGAAATGTGATTTTACTGAAGGATGTTGAGGATACCATGGACTAAGCACGTGAGCAACGATGTAGTGTTGGAGAGGATGCAAACAATAAGAAAACTCATACTTAACATCAGGAAGAGACAAATGACGTTCCTGGGACACGTAATGAGAAAGGAAGGCCTGGAGAATTTAATACTCACGGGACTGATAAAACGAAAGAGAGACAGGGAAAAGTAGTACGAGGCATACTTGATAGACCTGAGCAAATGGATGGCGGAGTGGGGTTTTGGAGAGATAGCAAGGAGAAAAATATTCAGAGCGACGAGACAGAGCCAAGTGGAAGTTTATGATTACCTACGTCCTAAAGGGACACGGTACATAAAGAAGAAGGAGGAGAACAAGAAGAAGAAGAAGAAGAAGAAGAAGAAGAAGAAGATCTTAGTAAAACTTAATCGGTAAAATATTTGCAAGAGTATTTATTAAGTTTACAAAAACTCTATCCTTGTCGGATTCTCTGCCTTCCAGCGAAAAGGAACCTAGACGAGCCTATGCCGAAAAGCAGTCTCGTCTGAGATAATTAGACGAGAATTCAAACTCGCGTATACGGGGTCTACGGGAAATTTTGCCCGGCCACACGCACTTGGAATGCCGCACGATAAAAATGGCCTTGTAGCCGCGTCACGCCTTTGTGGAGAGGCTGAGCTAAATACCGATTACTTATCAACTGATTAATCATCTATGCTGCAACAAACATTCTACCTCAATAGTACTGATATTTCCCGCCTCACCACGTCCCGACGGCCATGATTTCTTTCCGCTCGACTGATCCAAGAAAACTGTACAGAGCACTAACTTTTCCTTTACCAGGGCTTCATCGACTCGCACTATCAACAGGCGTGAGGGGGTGGGGTCTTAGAATATACTTTTAACTCTTTGGGTCAAGTCACTGGAACTAACTAACGCCTCTATCCACTGGGCTATGTGTCCTTGAGGACATCAGTGTATGAATTTCTGGGACATATAAACCTAATGTTTCAGTAACATTTTTACCAGAACTCATATTGCAATCTTTTGAAGCTAATAATTTTCTCTAGCACTTCATATTACTGCTTTTCATATTGTAATTATTTCTATGCTTGGCTGGCTTAAGAGATTTTGTGGCCAAGTATATACACTGATTCCTTAAAAAGTATAGACAAATACCCAAGGCGATAAGGTAGAGTAGGCAAAATTATCTAAAATTTGTAGGATGGGTGGTTTTTATTATTATGTTGTCATTTTTCATCATATTTCGATTTCTGCTATGGTTGCACTACCTACCAAGTCTGCGGAAAGACCTAAGGCAGGTCGTGGTGTGTTGTTATGGCTCCATTTTATGTATTTTCTATCTCCCCTAACATCTCAAGCGTTACATAGACAAAATTCTCCAATTTTTGTATATCTCTTAAGCTGGAGTTTCCAGGGATTCTTTCAATGTGTTTTTTGTTCCATTTTTTATCATTCTAACCTTTTATTATCATAATTATTCAAGAAGAGTTAAAAGAAAGCATCCGATCCTTTAAGATCGTAACAAAGCTTTATTGAAAGCAATTCGACCACTGCACATATGTAGTGCAGTGGTCGAATTGCTTTTTGTAGTCAAGTAATACAGAAAAGAGTACAGAACTGTTACGCCATATTAGTTTGCTTATATTGCAGTCAATGTTGCACAATCTTCTCGCGAATGAAAAAAAAGTACTGAAGCAACAGAAATGTGGCTCTACAGATGGATGCTGAGGATACCTCGGAATGAACATATAAGCGACGACGAAGCTCTAGAAACAATACCAACGAAAAGACACTCCTGCTTAACATCAGGAAGAGACAGTTTCAGGGGCACATAGCGAGGAAAAAGGGCTTATAAACCTAATGTCTCAGTGACCATTTTTTACCAGAACTCGTATTGCAATCTTTTGAAGGTAATAATTTTCACTAGCACTCTGCATTACTAGTTTTCATATTGCATTTATTTTATGTTTGGCTGACTTAGGAGATTTTTGTAGCCTAACATATGCACTGATTCTATAAGTTTACGTACTTTCCAGTGGTGTTCTCTATCAGTTATTTTTGTTCATATACCTGGCTACAGAAGTGGTGAACACGAACCTCAGAGAGTTGAGTTAAAGGAAATTAACCACATTGCATCCGGAGTTGGCACCGCATATGGAACGAGAAAAATCTACCCCAATGATCGAAATTATGGGTTCGGGCCAAACTTACTAGCATCTGAAGAAAGCCGGAGCGTATAACATCCGAAACGTCGTAAACATAGCAATAAAGATGTTTATATGCTTATAAAACAATCTCATTTAGTAACCCTTCTACTTTGAGTGACTCTTGAACTTTGTATTGGGTAGACATTAGCAAAAAAAAAAAAAAAACTCTAAACCTCATAATCAAAACTAGGAAGAAAATGTTGGAAAAACAGCCTATTTAAAAATCAATGCAAAGGTGGACGGCTAATTTCCTTTCGATAAGAAAGAAATTCCATTAAGAAAGATTCTTCCCAAGAATAGCCGCTTTATAAAACAGACTCCCGAGAGACTACTTTCCCGGCTACTACAATAATAATCTCTTCAACTGTTAACTAACATATCCACGTAAGTGACAAACTGTAAATTCTTGCTAAAATATCTTCCTCTAAAATGGGCTACTTCAGAAAGTTTATTAATAAATAACTCTACTTACTCTGCTATTTGACCCAAGCGGTAGACTGACATCAGGAAGCAATCCCGACTTGACCGTTTGAGAGATATGCAGTTATACTTTTCCTAGGGAGAAAACTCGCAGGCTGTTTTCCCTATCTGCTGGAATTCGCTGTTCCTAGACGCTCCAAATAACAACCTATTTATACAGTACTTCAGCTTTAAAGCGAATCCACTATTGTATCGCTCACGAACCGATTGTTAATTATCGTTATTTACACTATTTACATTGTTCGGACTGTTGCCATTACCTTTGTTGCTATATTGACGACGTTTAGGCCATCTTCAGGGGATTGGAATTTTGAACTAAACTCGTTATTACGTGCAACGGGGTAGATTGTTCTAGTTCCACGAGCCATGCTCTTTCAGATGCCTCAGCATCAGTTATCTCCCTTTAACTAAATTCTCCAAGTCTTTTTCTTCACCTCTGCTGTAGCCAGCTATTGAACTCACAACTCTTTGGGTCAAGTCACTGCATTCAACCAAAGCTTTTATCCACTTGGCCATGTGTTTTTGAGGATAGTCACCTGAAGAAAACCGGAGCGTACAACGGCCGAAACCTCGTAAATACGGCAACAAAGATGATAAAAAAAAAGCCCGAACAATGTAAATAGTGTAAATAATTACAATACCTCATCTCAAAAATTTTCATTATTGATCTTGATCTTTGCTTCTAGAACGAGGCCCTTCTCAAAAATGGAACTCACAGAGAGAGAGAGAGTTAAAACTCAAAGTTCATCAATTATTCTGATTTATTACTCGATTTACATTCTAGACTTGGCTAAAACGATTTTCTGCGTTCATAAACTAAATATTTGATTGGTCCGCTCCTGAAAAGAAACAGATAATAGTTTGTGAGGAATTTTGTAGGTTAACATATATTATTCTTTACTCAAACCACGACATTTGCTAGAATCTAAAAATAGTTTTATTATTTTAGAATGGAAATATTTTTCATAATATAAATACAACTTTAAATCGATCCCTGATTCTTAAAGAGTTATTTGTACTTTGATTTACACAAGTCAAATTTGTAACTGTGTTACGTTATTGATATCTTCTTTTTTTTTCAGAAAATGTTTTAAAGGTGCAGTTCATTAAAGAACAGACTGATATTTACACTTCTATATTAATTTTTGCACATTTTTCACACTTCTATTTTACATATTTTATACTTTTATGCTACTTATTCTATACTTCTAAGTTACTTCTTTTACACTTCTATGTTACTATTTTATACTTCTGTGTTAATTTATACATCTATGTTACTTCTTTTATATATTCTATGTTATTTATTTTACACTTTTATGTTACTTATTTTACACTTCTATGTTACTCATTTGACACTTATTTTACACTTCTATGTTACTTCTTTTACACTTATGTTACTATTTTATACTGTTAATTTATACGTTACTTATTTTATATATTCTGTTATTTATTTTACACTTTTATGTTACTTATTTTACACTTCTATGTTACTCATTTGACACTTATTTTACACTTATTTTACACTTCTATGTTACTTATTTTATATTTCTACGTTACTTATTTTATACTTCCATCTTACTTATTTTACACTTCTATGTTGCCTATTTTACACTTCTATGTTACTTATTTTATACTTCTCTGTTACTTATTTTCAGAGAATAATTTAAACAAGCAACTTGCGGTCACATCACGATAAAACACTGGTTCCCGTACGATCACCGAATTTAAACAACATAAAGCCATCAAGTACCTAGAATGGGTGACCGCTTGAAAATACCAGTATTAAATGGGCAGATGGTGTAATGGATATTGTTTCTATTGATAATAGAAATTGTTAATTAGACAGCCTAGTCCCAATTTCAGTTGGGTTCGTTCTATCCTCTTACGTGAAATAGTCTTTTGACGGGTTGAATCGACCTCTTCTTCTCCCCTCATCTATGGGTTAATTATTTGTACAATACGGCATTATAATCTCCAAAATGTTTTTACACTCTAAAATTTCTTTCTGACTTTAAGTAAACTGCAAAGCCAAACAAACTAATAAATCAATTTAAACAGGCAATAAATTGATAAATTTTTATATATACCTTTCTTTATTCATTTAAGATAAATAATTATTATCCCACAATGTTTATACAGTTCCTCCGAATCAAAGCACCCCATTCAAAATAACAAGTGTTTTTGCTATTCTTTTTTACTTTTTACTTTTTTACTTTTTTTCTTTTTCTTTTTTTTCTTTTTTTTTTTGTAGTTAAAAAATATATAGGTAGCTATTTAAAAATCAGGGATTGATTTGAAACTGTATTTATATTATGAACAGGACCCTCACTTCAAATTAATTTTTAAAAATCAATATTTTTTCATTCAAACAAATGCTGTGACTTGAGTAAATGCTAATCTACAAAACTTATCCCTTGGTTAAAAAAAAAAATTAAATTCCCAATTTTTTCGCAACCGGACCGTTGAATTAAACAAGTTCCTATTTTATGTGGCGGGGAAAATAGGTAATGAAACTAATCAGTTTATCTTGAAATTCTTTTCAGCCACTCATAGCTTTAAGTCCCTATATTTTCCATTTGCAATGAAGAAAAGGCTTATCAGTGTTTAAATATAATACATTATTTATAAATCTAGTTCTATAATTGCTATACATTCAAATACTATATATATATATATATATATATATAGTATTTGAATGTATACAATTATAGAACTATATATATATATATATATATATATATATATATATACCATACATTCATATATGTATATATACTATGCACTCAGATACTATATATATATATATATATATATATATATATTGTAGATTATATACTTTTATACGTATCCGATACTTACATGCATGTGTTTGTATGCATGGTGACTAACTTTGTGGTGACAAATATGCACTATTAATAAAATGGATTTGTAATTTATAGTAGAAAATGCAGTATCAATTATAGAAGATGAAAAAACAATTAGGTCCAATTTTATGCTTATTTATTGTGTTTATACAATCTTTTGAAAAATTTAGAAAATAATGACGAAGGAAATAATTTTGAATTAAATTTACTCGCTTTTCTTTTGCTTTTAAAAGTTTAATTTCTTTCTAATTCGTCTTTTTTTCTATAATTTTCTTGACGTTATCCCTTAAAGCACATTATTTTGGCTCTGAGATTGGATGGCCTGGAATTACGCCATATGGTGCGTTTCCGATAACTGGTTCCTGTTTTCCCCGTTTTCGCCAGACCCCATACCAAAAAGCGTTTTTCTTTCTCTTTTCTCTCCTTCTAAAACTCATCTCAGGCGCAACTAAAAACTTTCCTCTTCTTTTCATTCTCCTTAACCCACATCCGTCTTAACTCAACCCTCTCTTCCTCTTTCTGCTTTTTTTTTGACGACTATTTTTACTGTTTGCGTCTCTTTCTTTCTGTTATACAACTTGACTTTCTCAGTCTCTTTCCTTCTTTCTTATACCGAGCTCTCTTCTGTTCTATCTTGTAATTCCATGTTTACTCTTAGTCAATAAAGCAGATTTGTAATGATAGTAAAAGAAAACGAAGTTTTTGACAACAATCTTAAGTTTTTTTTTTATAATCGTGTCGCTCCAAGCAAGGCATTTTACTGCCACTGTTGAGCAGGGGGTTACATAGGAGGAAAGTTATGAGAACGATTGACAGGTTACAGGGGGGTATCAGGAAGTGGGTAAAAGAAGGATGAGAATAGTGATGAGAGTGGGATGGACGAAGAAAGGAGCATGAGAGAGAGGATGCAAGTCAGTGAGATAGGAGATGACTATTGACTTTACATTTAAATTCTTGGAGATTGTAGATGTCGGGGAAACAATTAAATGGAAGGGAATCCCACAGGCGGGAAGTGCGAGAAATAAAGCTGGTGGAGTAGAATTTGAGTTTACATTGTATTGGTTTCACAATAAAAGGGTGGGACCTAGTTGCTAATCTTGTGGCTCGAGTAAATTCATATATAGCGGGTACCAGTGATCTAAGTTCATCGGAGCAGAAGCCGTGAAAGTATTTGTAGAAGCGACACAGGAAAGCCACGTTGCGCCGGTGAGAAAGTGACTGTATCTGAGCTGCTAAGTCAGGATAGATTACATTACAGATTCTCCGTTGGATTTTGTCAGGGACCCCTAGGTGGATAGCATGAGCACCCGAACAGATATGGCAGCAGTATTCAATGCACGGGCGGATGGTAGATTTATATATGTGCAGGATTGATTCAGACGGGAAAAAACTTCCTGGCCCTGCACAGCGAACCGACCTTCTTAGCAGCTGATTTAGCAATGGATTCTATATAGTCATTCCACTTGAAGTCTGTTATGAGAGTTAGCCCAAGGAGGCGCAGTAAACTAATTTTTAATGTCATATCGCTTTAGGAGTTAACTTTTCATATATTTTGCACAGATTTACTTTTATCTGTGGATTGTCATTCATTTTTATGACACATAATAGAGTGACTTCAACCGCCCATGTGTTAACAGATGTCACTGAATTTATCTATCAGGATTTAAGTAAACACCAGTGGGGCTGTGGACTTAGATATCTCAAAGATGGTCGACATGGATTGCCGGCTTTCTCCATAAGTTCAAGGGTTATAGTGACTCTGGTCGGATATTTTACATAATCCAACCATTCTTAATAAGTATCATTTAATGAAGGACGTATTGAACTGCCACGCATCTAAATCATTTCAAATTAATACGGAGACCCACCTCAAGAATTCTATCCTTGGGCTTACATTGTTTCTTATCTTCTTCAATGATCTCCTTAATGTATTCAGTTTCCAACTAGGCATTATGCAGATGATATCACCATTTACTCCTGTCTCAGTAGTTGATCTCCTCAAGGCTCTATCCTCGGATCAACGTTGTTTCTTTTGTCTATCAACCATCTTATCGATTTCATCCGTTCCCAACGAGGTGATCATGCTTATAACACATCTATTTACTCCTGTCTTAATAGTAAATCCTATAGATTCGACAAAGTAAGTCTTTCAACATATCTGTTATAGCTGTGTATGCATCGACAACACAAATTACAGAAGAAATCGAATCTTTCTACTTCGTCATAGAATACAACACCAAGGCTCAGTTTACACTACAAATAATAGTTACCTTGGGAGATCTGAATGCCAACTTAGGCAAGGAGGGTGGGCCACAAATAAGATTCTCGGCATGCTTCAAAGGAGACAGAAAACAATGGCAAGACATAGAACGGAATACAAGAGACTACACACTGAAATAAGGAACAAATGCAGACAGGCTAAAGAAGAATGGTCCAACGAAAAATGTGCAGTAATAGAGAAATTAAGTATCACAAATAAAAGAAATATGCATAAAAATAAGAGAACTAACAGGACAAAAGACATTCTTCATCAACAGGGTGCATAAAATCCAATGACGGAAAGCTCATATTAGAGAAAGAAAAAAATAAACTTCTGCGATGGGACGAATATACCGGAGACTTCTTTCACGACGCAAGAGAACAACAGACAATAATCAGAAATACCCACGATCTGGAAGAATTAAAAACCAAAGTGGAAGCTGCACTAGCCAAATTTTGAAGATACAAAGCAGCAAAGCCAGACACAATTATAAGAAAGATGATGGCAACCTTAGACGATTTCGGCATGGACAAGATTGCAGAAAGAATAAATGATCTTCAACAGCAGTGATATAACGGAAAACCCAAGCTGATCGATGTTCATAGAAGTCAGGTGCAAATGAATGTAAACAATCTACTTAATAAGCCACAATAATGAAACTCATCATCCGAATTCTGATGAATAGAGCTCACTCGAAGATCAGGGCAGAAGTAGAAAAGAATAGTGCGGGTTCGTCAAAGACACCGGAACACGTAACGCTTTATTTATCCTCAGAATGTTACCCGAAAGAGCAATACAAATACAGAAGAACATGTACCTGTGTTTTACAGACGACGCAAAGGCGTTCGACAAAATACACCACAAACATCTAGAGCTACTTAGTAATCATGGCATATTCGGGAAAGATTTTAGAAGAATCAAGAATCTATACTGGAAAGATACCTCCTGCATACGGAGTGGAAATGAGTTCAACAGATATGCAAAAATAGAAAAAGGTGTAAGACAAGTATATACCTTCTCACCTGATTTATTCAACCTGTACAACGAGGCAGCTCTGAGAGAACTACAAATCATTAGCGTCCACAATCTTAACAATATAAGATACGCAGGTGACACAGTGCTGATAGCAAACACGGAAAGGAAATTATAAATCCTCTTACAGAATGTAGCGAAAGAAAGCGAGAAGAAAGGACTAACCATAAACTACAAGAAGGTTGAATGCATGGTCATCAGCAAAAAGAGGAACAGAAAATGCGGATTGCCGGTCGGGGGGTAGTAAAAATCAAGCAAATACATAAATTTAAATAACTAGGAAATATCATAACATAGGAGCGAAAGTGCGATACTGAGTTAAACGACATATTGGGATGGTCAAAGACGCAATGCAAAATCTAAGTAGAGTATTAAAAGATAGGAAAATTTCATTCAAACAAAGAAAAAAGTACTGAATTGTTACGTGATATCTGTTCTTCTGTATGTCAGAGAATGCTGGAAAATCTCTTCAATGATGAAGGAGAGACTCGAAGCAATAAAAATGTAGTTCTACAGAAGGATGTTGAGGATATCAATGACCGAACATGTGAGCAACGATAAGATTTTGAAGAGAATGGAAACAAGAAGGAAACTTATACTTAGCATCAAAAAGATGCATTTGAAATTTCTGGGACACGTAATAAGTAAGTTGAGGCTTGGAGAATCTGATACTCACAGGCGGAGAGAGAGAAAGAGACAGGGTAAAGCAACGAATGGTATACTTGGTCAGTTTGAGCAAATGGGCAGCAGAATAAAAGTAGCAATTAGTTGTTAGGTGAAGCAAGAAATAGCTTGTAAATTTTAACTTCCAAAACTAAACTGATATTCTTTAATCATCATAGGGAACAATTTTCCTTTTATCAGCATGGCTGATGCTAACCTCCAGGACAACAACTCATTGCGCCATCTCGGTCTCACGTTATCTATTGACACGAAGTGGAGAGTTTAGATTGAAACAATTACTAAGTCTACAGCTAAGAAGGTAGGTTCACTGTGTTGCGCTTAACAGTTTTTTGCCAGAATCGGTCTTACATATTTATAAATCTACCATTCGTCTGTGCATCGAAAATTGATGCTATATCTGGTCTGGAGCTTTGGCCATATATCTTGAGATTCTCGACAGTATCCAAAGGAGGGTCTGTAACGTTATTGGTCTTGACCTGGCATCTCAACTTCAGTCATTTTCCTACCATGGTGATGGTTCATCTGTTCGGTCTATGATTGGTTTCATGGTAGTTGTTCTAATGAATTAATCTCTTTGGTATATCAACCAACTAGATTGGCAAATAGGTCTCATCGCATACTGTTGATATAGCAAGATGCAACCGTAAGTTCTATACTAATAGTTCCCCCCCCCCCCTACGCATTTTTCATCTCTGGAACTTTCTTCCATTTTCTTACAATCTTCAGTGATTGAAACGCAACGTCAGTAGCCATCTTGGAGGTGGTTTTCAAGAGCACTTGCTACTTTTATTTTTTTCTTTTATGTGCCATATCTCTTCAGAATGTGGGCAATCGTGGTCTTTTATATCTTTTTGTCCCTTGTAGTGGCAGATTAAAACCTTTTTCAAGGGTATTTTTGCGTAATTGAATGCAACGAATTCAACTGGAATTCGAACTAGGCTCTCCTATTTATCATTCTAAGCCGATATCCACTTCACCACAACGAAATGAGTTCAGTGAAAACCTAAAAATTAAAAGTAATCCTTTAAATAAGATAATCCTTTAAATAAGATAACCTTTACATTAGATAATCTCGCATACTATTTTGCTAGATAAACAATTATATTCAACCTAATGGCAATTGATGGTAAAGTGCTCACTACAGTTCAATTATGGCGATTTGGTTATTCAATGATGCTTGAGGTTTACTAAACTGTGTGATGAGATTGTATCGCTATTTTAGTCAATTAGGCTTATACAACGCCACCCCCGTGGAATGTAAAGAAGGAAAGCGAGATGAAAGGACTAAACATAAACTACAAGAAGACAGAGCTGTTACGTGATATCTGTCATGCTGTATAGTAACAAATGCTGAACAATCTTCTCTAAGATGAGGAAGAGTGTCGAAGCGGCAGAAATGTGATTCTACAGACGGATACTGAAGTTACCCTGGGCCGAACATCGGAGAGAATAGAGACAAAAAGTAAACTTATACTTAACATCAGGAAGAAACAGTTGAATACCCCGAGACACGGAAGGACAGCTTGGAGAATCTGATACTCGCAGAGCGGATAGAGAAATTCGAACTCGGCTCTCCGATATCCACTGCACCACAACGCTTTTATCCATAACGTAATGTTGAGATTAAATTCATCTGAAAACATAATTTCGCTCTGGTCTTCAGCTGTCCAGATTTCATGTTGCTTAGCAAATGTCAAAGCCTTAGATTACATAGCTGCACATAATCGAGTTGGTTTGAATGATTTCTGGCCATAGTCAAATTTGAGATGATGTGAAACTGTCATAGAACTGATATTTTGAAACAGAGTATCACGTATTTATATTATTCGGACTATTGTCCTCATCTTTGTTGCCATTTGTACGACGTTTTGGCCGTTGTACGCTCCGGTCTTCTTCAGGTTCTAGGAATTTTGAACCGAATCCTTTATTACTTATTATTACGGAGTTCCAAAAATTGCAATATGAGCTCTGGTAAAAAATACTAGAGAAAACTATTAAGATAAAAAAATTTTGCAATATCAACTCTGGTAAAAAAAGTGTAACTGGTTTATAAGTCTCAAAAATTCAGTTGTTCTTTTCCTTAAGGATGCACAGCCCAGTGGATATAGACGTTGACTTGATCCAAAAAGTTAAAGGTTCAATACCAGGCTACAGCAGTGGTGAACAAGTAACTTGCAGTGTTAGAGGGAGATAACTCATGACTTCCAATCGAAGCTTTACGCAAGGAATGAGGATGATATACCCCAGTGATTGTAATAAAGGTTTCGGTTCGAAGGCCGGAGCGTACAACGGCCGAAACGTTGTACAAATGGCAATAAAGATGAGGACAATAGTCCGAATAATATAAATACTGTAAATACTACCTCACCTCAGAAATATTGACAAATACTAAGAGTATCGCGTATCTACTTACAAGGAATTTTGAGAGATCGTGTAGCAATACGCTTCATCAAATGGTCGTTTCTAGCACTGGTTTTCTTGGACGTCTACTTCCCCGCTTGTCACTAAGGATTCCTGAATTTTGGAAATTCACGAGGACGGCGTGCCCTGTTGATTTACTACGGCCTATAGGTTTTTACACTTCTTTCATGTCCAGAATAGTTTCCATTGCATAGAACAACGATTTAAGTGGTTCGTATAAATGAAAGTGTAGATTTCTTTTCTGCTTGTATATAGGAAAAAACTGACAACTGACGCCTGTGATGGCGAATGTTTACGGAACGGAATGATAATACTAAAAGTACACAAAATGGATAGCAACATGAAAGTGTTTTATCGAAAGTCCTCCCGTTTGGGAACAAGCGAAGGAAATAAACGACAAAAACGCTCGATGTTTATGGAACGAAGGAAAAGAAACTTTATTTACAATATAAACAACTGTTAGATGTGAACACAAATGAATGATACTTGAATTACATAAATACTTGATTTAAGTTCTGTGGGATTATTTCTAGCCATTTAACATCAAACATGTAAGTGAAATAATGTGCTATACTTACCAACAGATTTTTTATACATACTGAGGAGAGTTGAGATGTACGTTGTTGTATCGACTCGGAACCAGAAATCGGGAAGCCGAGTTCGAATTCCAGATGAACTCATTGCATTTACTTACGCGCAAATACCCTTGGGAAAAGTATTAATCCGTCTCTTCCTTCCAGTTATGGGTTAAATAACAGGACAGATTGGGTTCTATAGCCTTGGTCGGCAACCAGTCTACCGCAGAAAGCAATGGCAACCTACTGCGGGATAATCTTCTGTCCAGTCAGTCATGTCTCTTTCGAGACATGATCGCCCAAGTGTGTATCATGTATGGCACTTAACTGACTGACTGAGGAGAGTTGAGCTCATTTCAATAGAGCTGGTGTTTTATTTTTAAATGTTTCATAAGGCCACTAAAGGTCTTAATAACAATTCTTATATGAAACCTTTTAAATTTTAGGCTTACTCAGCCGGATGTGTAAAATGAATAATTTTGGCTCACATGAGTTGTTGCCTTGAAAGCTGCTGAAACCGATTTCATGGCCAAACATCTATGGTTGTCGGAATCTTTCGCACTGTTATATAGATATCTGTCGTCATGGAAAAGTTGATAACTCCTTCTATTGCTGCTAGACGAACCTTCTTGAGTGGAGGGAGGAAGGGATGTTGATGCCACACTCCCTTCTGGTTAACGGCACAGACCAAATGCCCCAGCCGAGGCCGAAAAAAACTTCTGAAAAAACGCTTACTCGATCTTTTTATAAGTATCCCAAAGACGTGGCTAAATTTAAATGAGTCAATTTGCATACTCATAACTATACCTTATATGGGCAAAATCAACTGATCAGTTTTTTTTTTCTTTTTCCCGCTCGACAAGAATGACGAAGCCCGAACTGTTGCCCCAAATATCTCCAAAGCGTTTGACAGAGTCTGGCATGCTGGCTTTCTATGCAAACTGCGGGGCTATGGTATAACTGGACAAATGTTTGACCTAATCCAGTCATTCCTTTCAAATCGCACAATGAAGGTAGTATCGAAAGGACATGCCACCCAACACACGAACGCGGATGTCTCTCAAGGCTCTATTCTAGGTCCTACGCTTTTCCTTATCTATATTAACAATCTCCCCGATGTAATAAGATCCCAAGTAGGTATATACGTAGACGACACTACGGTATACTCTCGCCTGGATAAAACTTCAGCCGAGGTTGACATATCAAGCCTCGCTGCCGAGCTTGAAAAGGACCTCCAATCTGTAGTGGACTCGGGTAAGAAATGTCTCGTGAATTTTAATGCTTCCGAAACGAAGCTGCAATCTATTAACTATCACAGACAACCTCTCCTATCCCCCATTAGCATGGATCAGGCTAGTCTCCCTGAAAGTAAAACACTGCGTCTCCTCGGGTGAACTCTCACAACAGTCTTCAAGTGAAATGACTATATAGAATCCATTAGACCAGGAAGTTTTTCCCGTTTGAAACAATCCTGCACATATACAAATCTACCATCCGCCCATGCATTGAATACTGCTGCCATATCTGGTCGGGGGTTCCTGCAATCCACCAAGGGGTCCTTGACAAAATCCACCGGAGAATCTGTAATGTGATTGATTCCGAGCTGGCAGCTCGGATACAGTCACTTTCTCACAAGCGCAATGTGGCTTCCCTGTGTTTCTTCTACAAATACTTTCACGGTTTTTTGCTCTGATGAATTTAGCTCACTGGTACCCGCTATATATGAATTTACTCGAGCCACAGGATTAGCAACTAGATGTTTTACTGTGAAATCAATATAATGTAAACGCAAATTCTACTCCACCAGCTTCTTTTCCCGCACTTCCCGCCTGCGGAATTCTCTTCCGTTTACTTACTTCCCCGACAGCTACAATCTCTAAGAATTTAAATGTAAAGTCAATAGTCATCGCCTATCTCACTAACCTGCATCCTCTCTCTCATGTTCTTTTCTCCACCCACTCCACTCTTATCAGTATTTTTATCCTTCTCTTCCCCACTTCCTGACTCCCTCCCTATAACCTGTCACTCTTTCTCAAAACCTATGTAACCCCCTGCGCACGAGTGGTAGTAAAATGTCTTTCTGGGACGATACGATTATAGAATTATATATATAAAATATTATTACTAAAGCAGACGATAATACACGTCTACAATAAAAAATAAATTAACGCATCAACTCATAGTTTGACACTTGAATACATTTTTTAATTTAAAAATAAAATACAGCCTATCTAAAAAAAAGAATAACTGTATATAAGAAAAATTAATCAAATATTTATTTTCTTATTTTAAATTCCAACATATATTCTCAGCCTAATTCACTACAAAAATATTATGACAATGTCTAGTAATTTTTCAATGACAAAAATCTTTTAAAGATAAATCATGTGAGGATAAAAGCTGATGCAATAACAAAATGCTATTGCATCATGCAATTTCATATGATACAAGGAAATGCAAAAAAGAAAAGAAAAAACTTGTTAACAGTTACAATAAAATGTTAAGTGGTTTTAAATTTTTGTTAATAATTAATTCTATATTATGTTTGCTCTGGATTAAATCAATATTTTTGTGTATGTTACCATGATTAATTTTACTTTAACTAAATATTTTTCAGAAGTCTAATTTAGTTTAGCACGTATAATAAGATTTTACGGCTTCTCTCTACGCAAGGACGAGCTTGCACGTAGTATAGCTGTTATTGACGTTAAAAATGGTATCGGCATGTGTCGTTCAAATTTCAGAGATAGAAAGATATATGAATGTGAAGCAGACAAATATATACACAATGCCGAAACTGAAATAGAAATTTGAACAGACTATTTTGTCACTGTCTTCGGCCATCCGCCACGGTAGGGATGGACTTATATTTTCAATTCAATTATCTTTATTGTTAATAGCTTAAATGTTCTATGTTTACTGTGTGTTAATATTTACTCTTTGATAATGGCTTATGTGAGCCGAAAGCTTAGACCCGATAAAAAATTCAACAAATACTGTGATTTTTTGTTTTCTTTTAATGACATCACCATCAAGTATATCAGACGGTATGAACGGATCCTACACAAAATTAATAGACAAAACTTGTCTATATTATTCAATGAAACCTGCATTAATGAAAAAATGCTGCCAAAATACACACAATATATATATATATATATATATATATATATATATATATATATATATATATATATATATATATATAACGTAGGACACTTGGTATACTATCCAGGTAAATTCCGATAGAGACGAACTCAAAAGAACTCAATATTAAATTCTTTTATTTAATTTAACACAGTAATATAATTTAACAGAGTAATATAATTTAGAAAAGATTTTAGATTATTACAATGGGTAATACATATTTCACCGCATATTGCGGCTCGTCAGACCCAATTGGTACAACAGTTGGCCCTCAAAAATCCACTAAATTTATTTATTTTTTTTTTTGGCATAGACGCTCACATGTCCATAGACATGGAGGGAGAAGAGATGAGTTCATACCTTTCCAAAAGGCGTTTTGCCCTTCAAAGAATTCAACTGGAATTCGAACTCGGCTCTTCGATTTCACATTCCCAGCCGATATTCATTGCACCACAACGCAATATCCTGTTACAATATTTGACAAACTTTTCACTGTTGTATCCGCTGATACGGAAGATTTAATACCAGTATTACCGTCAATAATTCAGCACTTTCCTCAATATGCCTTCAGTTGTCTAAATAATTTCAGTCCTCCTTTAAATTTATAGTTCCTCCTGTTTTCCCGTGGCTTTTCGGGGTCATTTCCAGCGCTTCCATAAAAACGGGCGCAATTATCGACCTTTTATATCTCCAATAATTTATGTCTATTCTCCTTTGACCTTCACTCTTTTTCTCTGGCCGTTAAACATCGAGAATGTTTTTTTTATGATTTTTTAAATTAATTACTAAATTTTAAGTAGCCTATACGTACGAAGAATTACAAGTTATTGGTCATGGTTGAGCGAAATAACCATTTGGAGGTTTGGTTTCTGTTGTAAATAAAGTGTCTTTGATGTAAGAGGAGGGAACTTCAAAGTGGGGGCTACGCACTGAAAAGTTTCTACTGACGTTTGATAAATAGAGTGAAGAATTGGTCGGTCGGCCATTGGTAAATGTTTAAACGAATAGGGAAATCTGGTTAAGTGGTGATATGTTTACACAGACATACACACACGCACGCACAAAGAAAGAAAGAAAGAAAGAAAGAAAGAAAGAAAGAAAGAAACTGAGAATAAGCAAGAACCTTAGGAAGACAGAGAAAGAGAAAGTGAAGGAGATATAGGAAAGAAATGAAAGAGACAGAAAAATAGAAGTAAAGAAAATAACTTGAGACAAAGGAATGAACAAAGTATAAGGAAGCAGAAAGGAATTAAAAAAGGAAAACATAGAATGAAAAAGAAAAAAAAGCGAGGTGGAGAAAGAGAAAAAAGAAAAGAGTGGCTGGCAAAGAAAGAGAAAGAAATAAAAAGAGGAAGACAGAAACAAAAAAGGAAAAAGGAGACATAAAAAAAGTAATGAAAGGAAAAAGGTAGAAAACGATAAAATGAAAGAAAAAAGAAAGAAAAAAAAGAAAGAAAAAGAAGGGTAGAAAAGTAAGAAAGAAAGAGAAAGGGATAAAAGAGAGTCACATGAAAGGAGAAAGAAAAAAGAAAAGGAAAAGACAGGCGAAGAAAGAAAGAAAGAAAGAAAGAAAGAAGGTAGAAAAGTAGAAAAGAAAGAGAAAGGAATAAAAGAGAGTTACATGAAAGGAGAAAGAGAAATAAAGAAAAAGGAGAGACAGGCGAAAAAAAGAAAGAAAGAAACCGTAAGAAACTGGTAAAGAAAGAGGGAGACATAACAGGTAAAGAAGAGATTAAAGCAAATCAGTCAGTCAGTTGAGTGCCATACGTGATACACGCTTGGGCGATCATGTCTCGAAAGAGACATGACTGTCTGGGCAGAAGATTATCCCGCAATAGTTTGCCATTACTTTCTGCGGAAGACTGGTTGCCAACCAAGGCTGTAGCTTAGTGAAATATAGCTAAATCTACTTTTATACCAAAAAAAGTCAGTTGAACTTATACAATCCCTTATGCGTATTTACCGTTACTAATTCTGAACATTCTTCTTCGATTTGTGTTTGCAAATACACCTCAGAAAGATCCAACTTCAAAAACTTTTTTCCGCCGTTTAATTTCGCAAAAATTTACTCTGGACTCGATAATGAGTAGTTACGGGATTCTAAAAATATTCTTTGGTTTTCAGGTAATTTTTCTGTCTCAACGCTATGTACGATTTCTTTTTTTTTTTTTTGTTTTGTTTTTTTGTGATAACTTTTCCTTGGCATTAGTGTAATTTTTATGATCAACTTTCCAACACTTGTATCACTTTAAATTCTTATAGGTACAGTCGTCTCTGATTTGTAACTTTCCACATCTGATATATATATGTATATATGCATTCATTTTCTTCAGCTTCCTCCGATTTCGGATTCTCTGACATTTATCCGATATTTCTTGTGGTATTAGTTTTTTTTAAATATTACCCAGTTTCATTAAGATTCTAGCACGTATTTCTACGTCTTTCTGAACACTTGAACGAAAATTAACCCTTTAAACATATCCGAAGTCAGCTCGTTTAATTTGAATCTTTCACACTGCTTGTTAACGATTTTAGCCTATGTGACAAAATTTTGGTCTTCTCTTATCATCAGATTCAAACACTTCCAACGAGTACTGGGTAACGAACGATCCCCGAGAAAATTTTTATCAGAATATTTACCGATTCTTCAAAGCAAATTTCTCCTGCTTTTCAACAAAATTCTCTCTCTCTCTCTCTCTATCTCTCTCTTTCTCTGTAGATAGATAGATAGATAGATAGATAGATAGATAGATAGATAGATCTGAACAGACTGAGATAGATAGATAGATAGATAGATAGATAGATAGATAGATAGATAGATAGATAGACAGACAGACAGATAGATAATGAACAGAATGAGATAGATAGATAGATAGATAGATAGATAGATAGATAGATAGATAGATAGATAGATAGATAGATAGATAGATAGATAATTTGTATTGTTATATTGCGGTGTATTTTTAATTTGTCAAAATTGACGTATTTTTACTCCTCGTTTTTAATACCGTTGTGGTTAAAAATAAATCAACAGTTTCAGAAAAAATATGTATTATAAGAATGTTAAAAATGTAAGTTAAAAACGGCGGTTTTCTAAGTTTACAGTGGTACTGTCAACACGTGAACGTGTCAAATATGATTTACAATGTTTCTTATTGAAGACTTCTCCGGACTCAATGCATTACTCTTCGGTAGACCCGTTGGAATTTATAACGACTTAAAAAAGAATAATCGGCAAGATGTGACGGACAAAGAAAATAGGTAACGGGTTGCAAATATTTCAATCAAACG
Organism: Ascarosepion bandense; assembly: GCA_037127315.1. NCBI lineage: Eukaryota > Metazoa > Mollusca > Cephalopoda > Sepiida > Sepiidae > Ascarosepion > Ascarosepion bandense. Next base: position 2,242,907 of record JBBBDQ010000995.1, on the reverse strand, counting down.
TTGAAAATTATTTCCAGTTACTTTTTCTACTATTATTCACCAAATACAAGACCCAGGAGCCACTCGAGATAGGGGATTACGAAAGAATGTTATTGCAAAGACGTACAGGATGAGCTTAAAAACAACTGATTTATTCTAATATTGACACAATTGTTTTAAGAAAATTATACGAGAAAGGATGTGCTTTGTGGTGCAGTGCATATCGGCTCTGAACGAGAAATCGAATTCCAGTTGAATACCTTGCATTCACTTACGTAGTTGGGAAAGATATTAATCTGTCTCTTCCCTCCAGTTATGGGTTAAATAATAGAACAGATTGGGTTCTATAGCCTTGGTTCGCAACCAGTCTAACGCAGAAAGTAATGGCAACCTACTGCGGGATAATCTTCTGCCCAGTCAACCATGTCTCTTTTGAGACATGATCGCCTAAGCGTGTATCATGTATGGCACTTAATTAAGTGATACGAGAAATACTGCAAAAGACAACTAAAGGGGTTCTATGATCAAACAGCTTTAAAAAATGTTTATATTGTTGAAAATACGCACGCACGCACACACATAATGTATATTTGGGTAATAAACTTTCTTTCAAACATCAAAGATTTAACTTTTATTAGGTTTTTCCAGCATTATAGATAGATAGATAGATAGATAGATAGATAGATAGATAGATAGATAGATAGATAGATAAACGCGCATACATCTACATCTATAAATATCAAACGAATATAAAGAGAATATAAAATAAAATAAATTTAGTATTTCTATCATATCAATTGCTTTATTGATATACTGAGATGGCTTAATAAAATCTATTATCTACACTATAATTCTATATATTTAGAATTTCTTAAAACAGTTGATCTCTCTATCTTAGGCAATTTTCTTTTCTTTTTTTGTGTATTAATATATTTTTTAATTTAAAAAAAATGTAAACAAAATTTTCATTTTATATCCCCCACCAATACAATATTTCCTTTCCGCTCATTCCTTTTATTCCAGTAGTAGAATTTAAATTAAATTAATTTAATCCCAACAATAGTCAGACCATCTTATTTTACACGGATAAATTTTTCTGAAAAACTTTTGGCAAAGCCAAATATTAACTCATGGTATCTATTTCTCCATTTCTCCTTTCCCTTTTTCTTTTTCCATTTTAAGTTTCTGTCCTTTTCTTTCCACTCTCTTTGGCTGGCAGTTGTTACGGCTGCATATCTTTCTCTTTTTTCTTTTTTCTTCCTTTCCCCCTTCTTTCATTTCTTCTTTGCTTCTCCTCCTCTCTCTCCTTTAACTCTTCCCCTGTCTACTCCGTTTTTCTTTTCCCCTCTTTTCACTTTCCCCTACTTTCATTTCTTGTGACACGCTTAATTTTGACTTCTTAACACATACTTAATCATTAAAGTTCCTTTTCAATGATCGAGTATGAATCCTTTCAACAATCTCTCTGCTTCCCCCTTCTTCCCTACCCTCCATAATAATATCTAGACGGCCATCTTGTAACATAATCCACTCTCTCTTTTAACTCCTCCTCTCACTGTTCTTTCATATTTCTTTTCTTTGCATTCTTTTCAAGTGAACTTCCGGTGTAAAAATTTCATTCTAAATGACCTTTCGGTGTATGAATTTTTTCTTGAATTTGCCATAATAAAGATATTTGTCGTTGACAAAGCGAAGATTCTTCGTGGAAATGTTAGGTTATTAAATTATTAAGTGAAGACTATATTTACTAATCTAAAATTGAAAAGTTTAATACTAATCTTCAAGTGAAAAGATTTTTAAAATATTTTTTTGTTTATGAAGTTTTTTAAATATGGTATTTTCTGTGTTGCAATAAAAAGGTCACGTGTCTCAGTTTCTTTCCCTTACAGGAAAAAAAAATGACAATTATGTTAATTCTGATCAATCATACTTAGCTGTCATCAATCATTTAACACGTCATATGGCTGTCATCACTCACTTCAAAGGTCAGAAAGGTGAGAGCTCCGTGATTAAGAAATATTTTTATTCTAAATTTCATGCCAAAAACAAGTAATACTTGTGTAAAACAGATTAATTTAACTTTAATTTTGCTAATTTTCCAAAAATATGTCACATATGTATATTTTATTTTTGCAGGATTTCTCAACTCGAAGATTAACTTTTATCTACAAATTTCTCAAGGTGTCAAAATGGACGCAAAATATGTTGGGTTTTGAAAATTCAAAAAAAAGCTGAGATTCCAATCAATATAACTTGATATAATCAATTGAAACTCAACAGAGTATTTTGCCTGCTGAAAATAGTACATTTCATTATTTAGATTCCAATTAAAGCTAAAATGAAAGCTCTAAAAAGACTTTTTTTTATTTTTAAAAATTCAGTTTAAAACGTAGGTATCGAAAATGAGTGGAGGTCAGTCAGTCAGTTAAGTGCCATACGTGATACACGCATTGGGCGATCATATCTCAAAAGAGACATCACTAATTGGGCAGAAGTTTATCCCGCAGTAGGTTGCCATTGCTTTCTGCGGTAGACTGGTTGCCAGCCAAGGCTATAGAACCCAATCTGTCCTATTATTTAACCCGTAACTGGAGGGAAGAGACGGATTAATACCTTTACCAAGGGTATTTGTGCGTAAGTGAATGTAAGGAATTCAACTGGAATTCGAACTCGGCTCCCTGATTTGTCGTTCTGAGTCAATATCCACTGCACCACAGTAGAGGTACCTAGTTAAAATATTTTAGGTTAGGTGTTTTTGTTTTGTTTTTTTTTGCGTGAGACTCGATTAACTAGGCACGGTAACTTTTATACTACACCAATGGTTATGAGGTCAGATTTTTAAAAATTCAAATGCATAAATAACAAAGTAGGCAATTCAAACAAAACTCTCTCGACATTAAACTATCTATCAGAATTGTGTACAGAATTAAATTGCAAAGACCCAAATCCAAGCACTCACGAAACTTCGTGTTGTTCTCTAAAATAACAAGCACGCGTTATGACAAAGTAGTTCTGTATACTTATACTAAGTGTGTCTGTCTGTTACTCAATATATTCGCTTTCTGTCACAAGTTGGCACCTGTTATATGATTTTAAGGGGGACTAGAAAATATATCAATGCATATGTTTCTGGACAGACACGCACACACGCACACACACAGTAACACACGCGCACACGCACGCGCACACACACGCACACACACACGCACACACACTTATATATAATAGATTCTGTCAGGGTTGACTATGGGGTATCAGCTTTCAATTTCTACTGCCCCTTCTTCAGCAGCTGGAATTTCAGTTCAACTGTCAGGTACTGTTTTCCAGTTCATTAACCGTTGTACAGAACCACACACACACACAGACACACACACACACACACACACACACACATATATATATATATATATATATATATATATATATATATATATATAAGCAAACGAATGACAATATGGAAACTTAACATATGAGTGACACGTTACATTCCGAAAAGGAACCTATTCAGACAAATAACTAATATCTGTTTTTACTTTCCAATTTGTCATTTATGAGATATATATATATATATATTGTGATTAATTGTGATAATATTTAGTTCCAAAATTGTTATTTTTTAGTAAATTTAAATGATAAAATGTATTTTGGCAAGCAGGTTTTTATCGTAAAGTGCCCGATATTGGGGTGTAGATAGAGCGTTCATAAGTACAGACGGTTTGTCTCTTTAATAGAGCAGATTCATGCCAACTTCAAACTTTGGTGAGGGCACCATTATGATGTCAAGGCTGTTTGAAGACAGCCTTGACGAGTGAGAAAAAACTCTTTGTATATAATGTTTTTATATATGTTACCTCCCGCACACAAACTTATTTAATTTGTTGAAATTAAATTATGATCGTAATTTTTTTATACAGTACTGTGCAAAAGTATTAGGACAAGAACTATTTTATCTTTTATGAGGCATATTGACAGAAAATAAACTATTTAATTAAAGTAATTTTATTTGATTTACTCAACAAATGCTTTAACAAGAAAAAATACTTGTTACAAAATAAATTTAATATTTAGTATAATAGCTTTTTGATTTGATCACAGCCTTCATTCTGTCAGACATTATCACAAGCTTCTTCAATGTATCTAATGGTATCTCCTGCCAAGCAGCTTCTATTTTTTCCCAACGTGTGTCTTGCGAAGTAACATTAGATTGATCAATGTTTTATCCAAAATATCCCATAGATGTTCAATAGGATTGAGATCTGGGCTTTGCGGGGGTCAATTCAAATTCCGAAGCCTTCTTTTCACTTCTATTCAGTTAAATATTTCTTACAAAGGTTTGGCTTTTCACCTGAATTTAAATTTCAGTGAGGTTTTTAGGAAAATCACCCCTCTCCTAATACTTTTTCACACTACCGGTAGTATGCAAAAGTATTAGGACAGGGGTGATTTTAAACTTTATTTTGATGCCTCATAAAAGATAAAATAGTTTTTGTCCTAATCCTTTTTGCACATACTATATAGATATTAGGACCTTCAATAAGCCCTCGCTGATTTCTTTTTAAAAAAGTCATGTTTTATTTACAAAAATTAATAAAATAGCATGTCACTGAAAGTATTGTCTTTCACTGGCTACTAGTCTTATCAAGTGATGGTGCTGATTTTGAGCTGAAGAATATTAAACTAGCCAAATGCACTTAATCAGTGAGACATAGTCTGTGGTGACCAATCAAAATACAGATTTCTTGTTAGAAGAACTTAAGAACATAAGAACAGACTCTAAAAACAATTTATTCGGATTATTAATGTTAATATTTGATAAAAATAGAGCTCACTATTACTAATCGACGATTAGTCAGTTAAGTGCCATACGTGATACACGCTTTTGGCGATCATGTCCCGAAAGAGACATGACTGACTGGGCAGAAGATTATCCCGCAGTAGGTTGCCATTGCTTTCTGCGGTAGACTGGTTGCCAGCCAAGACTAAAGAACCCAATCTGTCCTATTATTTAACCCATAACTGAAGAGAAGAAACGAATTAATGCCTTTCACAAGGGTATTTGAGTGTAAGTGGATGCCATGAATTCAACTGGAATTCGAACTGGAATTCGATTTGTTTCACTTTACAATAAAAATAAAAAATTATTTTCAAAGAAAATTTATTACGAGTTAATGTTAGAGACTGTGAATTTTAAATTCTAAGTTTCACAAACATTAGGTTTAGATTATTATAATGTTATTTAAATACGAAACGAGAAAGAGAGATTAACACACATTTATGCAAATATATAGATTCCCATATATGGACAAACAGACAAATACATACATACATACATGCATGCATACGTATACTCGTACATATACAAACACATATACGCACAGATATTATACATACATAAATTTTTAACTCATGTTTTCAGAGATGTGTCAAGTTATCCGTTAGATTTAGAGCCAGATTAAGAAACGTTTATGAGCACTACATATATTGGAGACATGTAAAACCGAATATATATATATATATATATATATATATATATATATATATATATATATATATAGTCTGAAGATTACTATTTACGCTTTCACGCCCTCTGGAATAATGGTAGGCTTTGAAAAAACAGTAGCTACTCTAGCATCCAAGCATTGTTCATTCAGTAATGAATTAGAACACTCTCAGTTACTGGCGTATATTTCCATGGTATATCACACGCTAAAAGTCTGCTTCCTTCTACCGAGCGCCCATAGATCAGAGGTTGAATCGCCGACGGATGTCAATTCAGTCGGGTTTCAATTCTGGCTAAAAGCAATCGGATGTCTAACCGTACTGATCAGCTATCTGCGGATTACTATATATATATATAATCATTTTAATATTTTTAATAATAGTAATAATGAAAGGAGTTACATCATTACACAAAAGTAATCGTGTTTCGGTGCTATTAATTTTTACTTCGATAGCTTTTGTGTAAAAATCTAAAATGTTTTTATGATAACAACTTAAAATAAAAAAAAATAATATTGCTCCACTTTGTATCGAGCACTTTTAAAAAGTAAATACTACAAATTGTGGAGTGTCCCTCTATTTGTTCTTACTCTTACTAATATATATATATATATATATATATATATATATGCATGTGTGTGTGTGTGTGTGTGTGTGTGTGTGTGTGTAAAAATAACATTTTGATTAAATTTCCAATTTCATTTACAACCTGTTTCATGCATAGCACTTTTTCAAATGTGATGGTTGTTTATCTTCGATGTTGCCGGGATTTTTGTTGATTTTACGTTTTTTTTTTGTTTTGTTTTTTTTTCTGTTTTGTTTTTTTTTTCTCCCAAAAGCAATGCGCCGACGTTGCTGACTGTTCGTATCTATTCCATTACTTTTTGTTTATTAATCTTTCAGGTTCTTCAATTCAGTGATTTTCCCTTTCTTCTCCAAACAAATTCCATAAACTGTTTTTCTTTATCATATTTATTATATGCTATTCTACATCTGTGTTTTTTGTTGCTGTTTTTGTTTTTTTGTTTTTGTTTTTTGCTTTTTGTTTTTGTTCCTACATACACTACCGGTCATAATTATTAAGCCACCCCAGTTTAAAAAATCAAATGATATATACTATTTTTAGTATTTATTGCTAAATGAAAATAGAATGGTTCCTTTGTTATTATTACTTTGCAAAATTTTACAAGGCAAGGAAGCAAAGATGAACTCGTCCGAATTCCTCTAAATTTTCTTCATTCTTTCATTGATGAAACTGCAATATAGGTAATTATTAGATATTTATAAATTCATTTGATGCAGATGTTATTGTGCATGTTATTGTGCAGTATTAACAAAAGAACCATTCTATTTTCATTTACAATTATTCACTTAGCAATAAATACTAAAAAATAGTGTGAAATGCATCATTATTTTAACACACTAGGGTGGCCAAATAATTATGACCGGTAGTGTATATTTTGATAAAATGGTTGTTATTTCTATACATTTTGTATTTGAATGAAAACAAATGATTTGACTTTTTTCTTTAAATTCTTTCCTTGTTGCTGGAAATCTTATGCCCCGCTGTAAACTCACTTTTGCCGTATATTCAAAGAGCGATTAATAAATTGTCGTCTAAATTATGCAAAAATGAAAGCAACACTGAAATCTCATTTTATACATTTACTAAAATTACACAAAAATATCTTGAAATACTAAAGAGTAAATTTATTCAATAAAATCGACATTAGCTTCAACCACGGCCTCCAGACGACTTCGGAATCTCTCAGATCTCTTCTGATCGGTCTCCTCCTTTAAGTTGATGAATGCTGCAATAATCCTTACCTTCTTCGGTTTATTTTTGGTGTTACTAGGTTTTTTATTCTCGTTTGGTCTCTCACTCAACTGCGCCGACTCATAATAATCAAGGGGTGCAGTCTGGGGAGTTAGGCGGCCATATGTAAAGGGGGGGATGTGGTCACAGAAATTGTCTGCCAGCCAAGATTATGTTCTCCTGCTTGCGTGGCATAGTGCAGAGTCCTGTTACCAGACATAGAATCTGCCAGTAGCCACCCTCTTGACTCAGGACAGCACCAACTCTTCCAGAAACTTGATGTAGGCCTCTGTGTTGAGTCTTAGGCCATGTGAGAAAATGAATGAAAGCATAACGTCGCCTTTTCTAGGGATAATGCCAACCAGTCCATGATGACGTTTCTTAATTTCTTAAAAATACAAAACTGAAATATAAAATGACGACAATATAAAATGACGACACGCTTATATATATATAAGCGTGTGTGTGCTTGATTGAATAAAGAGAAATATCTAGATATAGCTACAATCACAATTCCTGATATTGTTCTTTTTTATTCATATATATATATTCAAAATTTTCTGTACACGAAAGCGGCTGTACTCTCTCTTTCTCTCTCTCTCTCTCTCTCTCTCTCACACACACACATATATATATATACAGAACATTTAACAACTGTTTTTATATATATATATATATATATATATATATATATATATATATATATATATATATATATATATATATATATATATATATATATATATATATATATATATATATGTTGCATGCGCCTATGGCTTAGAGAGCAGCGACTCCGACTAGCACTAAATCGGTCGAGTTTCGATCCCGGCCAGAAGCAAGTGGATGTGTCTCGCCACACTGATGAGCTGCGAAACAGGCCTGTATGTGGGTGACTAATATATATTTATATATTAGAATCTTGAATAAGTTCTCGCTTTTTTACAACAGACGACGTTCCCAGAACTGGGTGTCTGTAGTTTCAGCCGGTAACGCATCTACATTAGAAGTATTATAAACAAACTTGAAATTCAGTGTAAGTCACCTTGTTTTCCATAGCGTTAAACATGTCGGATGTCGCGCAAAAAGGAAGTGCATTTGTGGGGAATTTTACTGCACTACTGTATTCAAAAGAAATCTGCAGCTGAAGCATACAGAATTCTTGTTGAGACTTATGGCAACAATGCTCTGTCGGAAACAACATGCAGAGATTGGCTTTGACGCTTCAAAAATAATGATTTCAATGTTGAAAATAAAGAAAGTTCTGGTTCACCGAAAAATTTAAAGCCGAAAAATTGGAGATATTACTTCATGACGACTCATGCCAGGCAAAATTTAAGCTTTCAGAATTATTAGAAGTTGATCAAACAATAGTTTCGAGAAGTTTGTAAGGTTTACGGATGATTTAAAAGCAAAGACACTGGGTACCGTACGAGTTGAAGCTGATAGACGTCAAACGGCGTCTTACCACATGTGAACAGCTGCTTCAACAGTAGAAAAAGAAATGATTTTTTCATCGTATCGTGATCGGCGATGAAAAGTAGGTACACTACGATAAAAGCGTAGAAGATCATGCAGCGAACCCGTTCATGCATTAACACCGGTGACAAAGCCGAATATCCATGGTTCGAAACTTTTACTCAGCATTTGGTGGGATCAGCTGGGTGTAGTTTATTATAAGCTACTCAAACCGATCGAAACGACCATGAGAGATCACTATCGACTACAATCGGTGCGTTTGAGCCAAGCATTGAAGACAAAACGGTTGCTATCCGAAGAGAGAGACGACAAAGGTATTTTACAACAAAACAACGCTAGATTACATGTTGCAAAATTCTCTTTTTTCCTTTCTATTCTTACCTTTCTTTGTCTTTATTTTTCCTACCTCCCACTCCCCTTTCTGTTTTGTTTAACCCTATTCTCAATTTAACACCACTCCTAACCCCTTCCTTTGTAAGCTAGACGGAACCAAATTTTTCCTTTTCTTCACTTACAATTCTATCTAAAAGTTAAAATCTAAAATTAGACATGAATTACTTCGGTAATTTTTTGTGACAAAAATTTTCTCAAATTTTAACCGTCATTTTTTATTTTATTTTTTATTTCTTTTTTATTTTTATCTTTCTCTCTTTTTATTCTTGTTTTTATTTCCATTTTGAATGAAGTACCGTTGCTGAGGAGATGTAAAATCGCTCTTAGGGATTTTATGTCGAAATTTTCATTCAACATCTTTGAATATTGAAAATTTATTTTATTTTATATTAGCTCTGTAATTTTAATTACATTGAGCTCTCCTCCTGTATCATTTTTTAATATTAATTAGGATCAGGTTCTTGGGATTTACCTTCCTACTTTTCCGTTTTGGATTAAAGTATTTATATATATATATATATATATATATATATATATATATATATATATATATATATACATATTACCCGACGTTTAGGCATGACTCTTCTACGTATTTCAGCAATCTTCGAGTGTATTATATCATACTGGCTTATTTTCAATTTACTTTATTAATTAGCGTTTTTTTTTTTAATTTGTTATGGGTATAAAATCTCATGTATTAATATTTTTATATTTATTAAATATATAATTAAGTTAGGTTAATTATGAAATCTAAAAATGGAATAAGATTCTAAAAACGTGGTAGGAGAAAAAAACAGATTTTTCATTGAAATAATTTAATTTAATGTAGATGGCCTCCAATATTATATTAAAACAACCCACTCTTAATAAAATCACGTTTAAATCTGGTCATAACATATCACATTGTATTTAAATATATGGTTCTGTTAACATTTTTTGCTCTCATGCGGTGTGACGTCATAGAACCGCATTACAAATTTACAAACTGCGTTTGCTATTTGGTAACTGTTATCGTTGCTTAGCAAAGTGTTATGTCAGCACAAGATAAAATCGTCACTGATGGTGGATGTTTTTATGTTAACGTCCCTGTAAGCTCTCTGAAGATGACTCATGTGAGCCAAAAACTTAGAACCAACTTAATAAAAACTATCCAAATATTGAATAATTTTTGTCTTTATTTTCACCTGAAATTAAAGCCAAAGTACGATGTCTAAAACGACTCATGATTAAACATAATAGACATTCATTGCTTCTTATATTTAACAGTATATGTTTTGAAAATTATCTGCTGCCTCGATACACTATATATATATATATATATATAGATATAGATATAGATAAGCATGCGGTGTAGATATAGAAAAATCCAAAGGAGTATCCTGTATATACAGTGGTAGGATAAGTCTCTAAGAGAGCTCTAAATATATGTATATAAAGACATATAGAACAAATATAAGAAAAGATTTAAGCAGACACGTTATTTCATGGTAAATCGGAAATTTAGGCCTATTTCAGGCGAACAATCATCAGCTTCCGATTTTATTGTACAAAAGATATCATGGATTCGTGTAAAATCTTCAGTACAATAAAGACAGAAGCTGATGATGGTTTGCTTGAAATAGACCTAAACTTCCGATTTACCATGAAATAAGGTGTCTGCGTAATTTTTTTCTTATATATATATATATATAGATGCATGTTTATTGTTTGAAATTTGCTATATTTATTGCGGATAAAAACGCAGTACCTATGATAGTAAATGTTTGACAATTTGTTGTGCTTCGAAAGAAGAATGCTGAGAATATCCTGAACTGAATGCATAGGTTACGGTGAAGTTCTAAGGGAAATGGTAACAAAAAGGTCCTTTTACTTACAATGATAAAGCGAGAGTCGAAATCTCTGGGACAAATAATAAAGAAAGAAGGCGTAGAGAAATGAACACTCACAGAATATATTAAATACAAGAAGGGCAGACGAAAACAGCGAGTAACCTATCTAACGATCTTCAGATCAACGACCGGGAAAGATAGTAAAAAAGCAAACATTTAAGTTACAAAGATTGAGAAGTTGTGAAGAGCAATGTTCATCCACTGAAGAAACTGGACATGTAAAAGAAAAAGAATTAGATAAAATTTTGTTTAATAAACGCCTAAATGTGCCTCATTTAACGATACATGATCTAAAGGCACCTCACATAAAAGCACCTCACCTAAAGATACATCTCCTAATGGTCAGTCAGTCAGTTCGGTGCCATACGTGATACACGCTTTGGGCGATCATGTCTCGAAAGAGACATCACTGACTGGGCAGAAAATTATCCTGCACTAGGTTGCCATTGCTTTCTGCGGTAGACTGGTTACCAGCCAAGGCTATAGATCCCAATCTGACCTATTATTTAACTCATAGCTATAGGGGAAAGAGATGTATTATATTATTAAGTAGTAATTAATGGGGGATCAGTTTATTACTTCATAACAATAGGAAACAGATTCCCCACTTTATGACCAGTAGAAGCCTTAATCATGATTCCAACTATTATATTCAGTCAGTCAGTTAAGTGCCATACGTGATACACGCTTTAGGCGATCATGTCTTGAAAGTGACATGACTGACTGGGCAGAAGATTATCCCGCAGTAGGTTGTCATTGCTTTCTGCGGTAGACTGGTTGCCAGCCAAGGCTATAGAACCCAATCTATCCTATTATTTGACTCATAGCTAGAGGGGAAAGAGACGGATTAATACCTTTCCTAAGGGTATTTGTGCGCAAGTAAATGCAAGTAATTCAACTGGAATTAGAACTCGGCTTCCCAATTTGTCATTCCGAGTCAATATCCACTGCACCACAACGTATATCCTAATGGTACCTCACCTAAAGATACCTTACTTAATGGTACCTCACCTAATAGTACCTCAGCTAATTATACCAACGATTGTATTTATACCGACTAGATGCACACAGTTCTAAGCTTGTGTCAAATTAAACGGACGTTATTAGTTATCTGGAGCTAACACACACACACACACACACACACACACATAAAAATAAAGGGAGATCAGCAGTGGGACTAAAAAATGGCGCCAGTATTGAAGCAATTCTCTGCCCAACTTGTGTTTTTCCATGTTTAAGTGGATAACGGAAGCAAGCACTAAGACCACAGATGAAACGCGATCATAACGGCCTTGAAGACGAGCCTCAGCTTTCATGATAGCAAAGTGTATTATTGTTCCCGGTGCTAGAACTAATAAGAACGGACAGAGCATTGTACTGCAGACCAAGAGTTCCAAAAATTCAAACCTCATACTAAGCTGGTTAAAATTCTACTAAAGTAATAAAGATTATCCATAATCTAATAAGGTGATTTTATTCTATATTTAAATATATCCTCTGCTAAGGGCTCAGCGAATATGACTCTATCTATCTATCTATCTATCTATCTATCTATCTATCTATCTATCTATCTATCTATCTATCTATCTATCTATCTATAGCTGTAAATTCAGATAAAATTTAGAGAGGAAATAGCCATTTTCAACATGTCATTTTAAGACATGCATTCTCAGCCCCATACAACAAATGAGGAAAAATTCTAAGGCAAGATGTTTGCTCTCGTAAAGGAAGGGGTTGGAAGATTTTGGTTATTATAGAGTTAAGCTAGCGGAATAAAAGTCGTAATTTCTTTTTTGGTAGGGAGAGGTATGTGGCTTGACCTTGAGTTGTGGTAGGTAGTGGGAAAATAACTGCTTAGCCAAATTTTTAAAAAATCTTATTGTGACTAATTGGGAGAATAGGATAATTATTGCAAGTTATACTTATTTCTGTAACGACACATACTAATGATCCCCTCCCTTTATTTAGGAGTATATTCTGGCATTTCAATTACAAAATTTTAAAGATAGATAGATAGATAGATAGATAGATAGATAGATAGATAGATAGATAGATAGATGTATTATATTCCGCACACGGTTGCAAAGTGAATCTTCTCGTCAAATGCGTGGTTGTATGTCCGAGGTAATTTTTTTATGAATTTGGATTAATCAAAAACACAGTTTTTCAAAGAACATGTAAATTCGTAAATAATATTAGTTCTCTAATAATACCTTACCTGCCATTTTAATGAAACCTGCATATATATATATATATATATATATATATATATATATATATATATATATATATATATAACGTAGAACACTTGGTATATAAGTCAGGTAAATTCCTTTAGAGACGAACTCAAAAGAACTCAATGTTAAATTCATTTATTTAATCTAACAGAGTAATAAATAGACGTGTTGCTATAGACGCTGTGTCGATAGTTGACAACATTTATTTCTCTGTACAGTGTTCGTTTTCTTTCTATTTTTATTTCTTTCAGTTTTTCTCTTCTTTCCATTTATCAGTTGTCTACTTCTTACATTTTTTTCTTTTGTCTCTCTTTGGGGTTATTTTGAGTGAGCGAGGAATTGTTTTTTGTAAATTACCGTTACAAATGTCTATTCTAAATATGGACATGTGAGCGTCTGTGTATAATGTTGTTAAGGGATATTTTGAAGATTAACTGTTGTATAATTTGGGTCTTACGAGCCGCAAGATCATCATCATCGGCGGCGAAATATGTAATTGTAGAATATCAAATTTTTTTCTAAAAAATATATATATAATTCCAGGTGAAGAGGACTCAAGGTTTGTTTATTTTATTTTGAGTGCACTGGCATTTATTTTATTATAAACAGTGCTCAATATAATGAGTACTATAGAGCTTAATATAATTATATAGTTATGTATCAATTGTATATATATTCATTGGTGACCGTTTAAGAATATCAAGTGCTGTAACCTTGGATGTGCATGTGGTGCAATGGATAAGGACTCCAAATTGTTAATTGGAGAGCCGAGTTTCAAATTCAGTTGGGTCCGTCATATTCACTTACGAGCAAATAGCCCTGGAAAAGGTATTAATCTACATTTTCTCCCCAGCTATGTGTTAATTAGTTAGACTTCTATCACTAAAAAAACATTATTAATTAAATCCAACGGAGAATTTGTAATGTGATCGATACTGACTTGGCAGCTCACCAGCGTGACGTGGCTCCCCTTTGCCTCTTCTATAAATACTTTCACGGCTTCTGCTCCAATGTACTTAGATCACTAGTGCCTCCTAGTTATGAATTTACACGAGCTACTAGATTAGCAACTAGGTCCCACCCTTTTACAGTGAAACCGATAAAGCGTAACCGCAATTTCTACTCTAACAGCTTTTTTTTTTTTCACACACTTCCCACCTGTGGAATTCCCTTCCGTACACTTGCTTTCCCGACAGCTACAAAATTTCCAGAAATTTAAATGTAAGGTCAATAGACATCTCCTATCACACTAACTCGCATCCATTCTCTCAAGCTCTTTTTCCATCTACTCCACCTCATCCTCGGTATCCTCATCTGTCTTTTACCCGCCTCCTGACATTTCCTATAACTAACCCCTCTTTCTCATCACTTTTCTCTATGTAACCCCCTGTGCAACAGTGGCAGTAGAATGCCTTGCTTGGGGTGAGATGATTAAAAAAAAAAATTGCAATCTAAACAAATGTTTCTGGCTTATAAATAACATGCAAAGGGGTGATAAGCCAAAAAAAAAAACAAATAAATCAATACATATATATATATATATAGTGATGCACAAAAGATTTTTTTTAATTTTCTTTTTTCTAGATAGTCAATAAACCTTAATCAAATTATATATTCATTTAGAAAACTTTTATTAAAATAATTACAACTTCCAACAGTTTTATCAAGTTGGAACAAAAAATATTAAATTAATTAAAAATTTAGATATTCAAAATAAAGACAACCCTTACTTTTCTATAATTTTAAAGAAGTTGCTGGCAATAATGAGAATCAGTTTTTACTATTCTCCCCTGTGTTTCTTGTATGTATTTCCTTCTTTAACTTGAATCACAGATTTTAAATTGAATTTAGATCAGAATATTGACTAGGTCATTCCAAGACTTGACATTTCGTTTTTCGAATCCATTCTTATGTGAATTTGATTTGATGCTTCGGATAATTATACTTTTGGAAGATCCAGCCCCGACCTACCTTCAGCTTTTGAACCGAGAGCAAGACACTTGGTACCTTGTAGGGTCCATTGTGCTGTCAAGGCGTACTATTTTATTTGTTCGTGCCGGAGCAAAGCACCCCACCTAATCATAATATTACCGCCGTCATGTTTAATATTTGGCACCAAATGCTTCTCTTCAAAGCTTTAAAAGTCGTATTAGGTGCTCGTCAGACATACTGCCTATTGTCCCTCCCAAAAAGCTCTAGTTTGGTCTCATCTAACGATAAAATCTTTTGCCGGAACGTTTCTAGCTTATTAATATGACCTTTGACATGGTTGAGTTAAGCTTGTTTCTGCTTTTTCGTGAGTCGTATCTTTTTCTAGGCATTCTGCCATGGAGAGCAGCATCATTTAGATTTCGACACATGCACATTCATTCCGACATTGACCAGGTGGCCTTGAAGAACCGCAGAGGTCACAGCAGATTTCGCTTGAGTTTGCTAAATTAAATGTCTAGTTGCTCTTGCAATTTTCGCAGACGGCCACTTCTTGAGTGTGATACCTTTATAACAAAGGCCTTCCATTTATAAATAATTTGTCGCTTTGTAGAGACGTGAACTTTTGACAGCATTGTGTATCCTTCTCCATCCTTATAGACTTTAACTAATGCGTTTTTTAAAGGCTTCATGAAGTTCTTTTGATATTGGAACTTTTTTTTTTAATTTAGTGTCTAACGGCATCCTTTTTCATGCACAATGAATTATATTGATTGATTACAGTATACACAGCTTAACAAAAAACGAGCCCGTGTTATTTTGATTCTTACACGTGGACAACAATTATTTGCATTAGCAACAATTTAAAACAAATATACAGAGTGTAAATTTAAGGATGCACTTACTTTTGCACATCTTAATTTTTTAATTTATTCCAGCTTAAGGAAAATGTTTGAAAGTGGTTGTCATTCGTTTAATAAAGGTTTTTTTTAATAAATATATAATTTACGATTTGTTGATTATCTGGAAAAAAAAAAAAGAGACACATTTTTAATATTATGTTAGGGTTTCACTTACTTTTGCACATACCTGTGTGTGTGTGTGTGTGTGTGTGTGTGTGTGTGTGTGTGTGTGTGTGTGTGATATTATTTATGTCACTAGAAGTGTCTACTAGAGAGAGTTGAGCAATTTCACTCTCTCAGTATAGTGGACTCTTATGATGACGTAGTGAAAATAGTCACTACTTTTAGCTGAAATTATATTTTCGCACGAAGATAAATGGATATTAATTTCGTTATCGCATTTTATATAAAAGACATTAAAAACCTTCATGACGTCATCGGGCAAATAATAACAATAATAATAATAATCACAGTAATAATAATAATAAATGCTCTGATGCTGCACTTGGCATACCTCCGATGGCTTCTAATTGTAGTTGTTTTGTGTTGGTGAGCTTAAAAAGATTTGGTTGTAAACTCACTCTCTTCTTCTTCTTCTTCTTCTTCTTCTTATTATTATTATTATTATTATTATTATTATTATTATTATTATTATTATTCATGCCGAGGCTCTTCAGGAATTTTGTGATCATGGTTCTCCGCAATTTGCTGTCCTTTGTAGCTCTTAATGACTTTTGTCTTTTAGTCTCTCCCAAACCCTGTCTGTCATCCATTCGCTCAAACTACACAGGTAGGGTGAACGTTGCTTCTCTCTGCCCCTCTTACCTCTAATCTTGTGAGTATAACATTTTCCAAACCCTATTTCCTCATTCAGTACCCCGGAAATGTCAAATGTCTCTACTTGATGTTAAACATAAGTGTCTTTTTCGTTGCTATTGTTTCTAGAAGTACCCTCGTCGCTCCCCATCAGTACTAGAAAAATCTGATTTCCTAATTAAAAAACTTCTTTTATTTTCAGAGAAAGATGTTAGAAATATCTACCTAGAATAGTATTAACAGTTTCGTTAATGAATGTCAAATGTTTTGTGTATGTGTGTGTTGAAACTGCTAATTTCGCCATTGCCGAAACTAAAATTCTTCCTATTGCTTTCCTGCAAAAGGCAGATATAGAAAAGAAAAAACTCAGATATTAGCATACAACGGAGGCATACCGGGGGAGCTAGTCAGGTACTCAGCTGCGCAGCAACACAGCAACCCTAGCTGATGATAAGGAGGAGGAAGAGAAGGAGGATGTTACATCATCGTCGCCAGCAGTGTTTAAATCCTGCCTCTGTCCTTTCTCCTCTTTTTGTAAAAAAAATTACTACAGTTCCTGCTGCTAATGTCGATAATACAAATTCCTGAAAAACATTTACTCATATAATTAGAAAGGGTAGCTGAAATTTCTGCGGAATATAAGATGCAGGGAATATCAGTGTCAACAGAATTGTGGTTCTACAGAAGGACGCTGAGGATACGAAGCGCGTAAGAGACGAAGAAGTCTTAAGGAAAATGAACACTTATACACAGACTCAGAAAGAGACAGATGAATTTTCTGAGAGACTTCAAGAGAGGAGAGAGCTTGGAAAATCTGACACTCATAGGACGTATTGAAGCAAAAGTGATGCGTGGAGGGGAGTTACTTGAAGAGCTTATGAGAATAGAGATCATGGAATTGGCACAGAGACATCGTTAAGCGCTACAACGGGTAGGTGTTTGTGGAGAGACATGGCTGCACAATTTTGGTATAAAGAAGAAGCAGGAGGAGAAGGAAGAGGAGGAAGAGATGATGATGCTTATGACGGTAACGATGATGATGATTCTCGTTGAGTCGAATTTTAAGTGTCACATCGAGATTCACTCTTTACTGCTGGCTCTCTGTAGATGTTAACGCACTTGTGTGTGTGTGCGGTTCTTAAGGGTCCCATCCTACAACACCCCTCCTGCCACACTCTTTCTCTCCGCTTCCTTCTTCAGTCTTGACCAATGGCTTCACTCATTATTTTTTCTTCGCCCCAACAACATTTTGAGAGGTTATTTGCTAAACTTGACGTAAATGAATTTCCTACTGTCCGCTTTTTGTACTCTCTCTCTCTCTCTCTCTCTCTCACACACACACACACACACACATACTTTCTCTCTCTCTTTCTCTTTCTCCCTGCCTCTCAAACTTATGAATAATATCCTTCCTTGCTTAAACACTGCATCGAGAGACGCACTCTATTGTTGACTTCGTCAACAGACAGAAGACATTCGTGTGTGCTTGGCTAAAACTTGAATTGAAACTTTGGAAGATTTAAAACCTTGGTAGCATTTTCACTCAGAAAAAGAAAGAAAAATATTACTTTACAAAATCATATGCATTTATCTACATCAGCTGTACCATTGTTTTTAAATCGATAACCAACTATTTTACTGTTTTTACAAATTTGGATTTGATCTATCATTGGTTTTATTATTTTCCTTGAATTGTTTATTACGATTAATAATAATAATAATAATAATAATAATAATAATAATAACAACAACAACAATTTTTCTTTGGTGTTTTTTAATTTTATTCAGATTCTCTTAGAAGGAAATTAAATTTGTCTATTTTAATTAAAAATTAATCACAAACATAAAAAATTAAAAAATGTTTTTCAAGTCCGAATTTTTGGTTTTCATCTAAAAAACAAAAACAACGGGACCACAATTTCTATTATTTGAACTTAAGACAACTAAGAATAAATCAATAGAAAACTGAAATTAAATTTTTTATTGCAAAAAAAAAAAAATCCAAACTGGTGAAAAATATTCATTTTTCGTACAGTGGCATATAAATTACTTATCTGCCATTTGTTTAAATTAAAAATTATCAATGAAACTTATATTCGAAACATAGATTTTATTATAAGTCCTCCCTACAGTTTGGCTGCTACTGTTGATAACATCCATACGATTAGACCTACTACTACTACTACTACTTGAAGTAATTGCTTGATTTTTTTGCTCCTGACAACAACTGCTTTAAAGTTACTATTGCGACTGTGAAATCGCAGCATACGTTGTTTTTCGTCTTCATCTTCTTCGGGTTGACATCCTCGATTTTTCTATCATCTTTATTTTATCCCTTCTTTATACTTTAGGTTTTTTTCTTTTTTTCCCTCTCATTTTTTTATCATACATGCATACATAAAAACCACACACCCGTTCAAATTTATATCCCTTGTTTAGTTCAGTTTTGGTCGGATAGAGGTACAAAAGAAAAGTCTTTTTTACCATCAAATCTTTCTGTCACTTGACCAACACAAAAAAAAGAAAAGAAAACGATTCCCATCCCTATACACAGCCACACGTGCACAAAGACAAAAACTGCAAAGATTCTAAGAGAATTCGCAAACCAAAAAAGTAGCCTTAAAACAAATCTTTGTGTACAAATTACAAATTTTGAAAACTGTGAATAATCCAGCAAAACATCTTCAAAAAAAGACAACTGCAATAAAAAAAAAAAAGTTCAAACACGCAAAATATAATTACATATAAATATATATAAATACAAAGAAAAAAAAGCAGAAAAGGAAAAAATACATATATTTATGTGCATGCACTGGTCGGTTGCTGAAAAAATATTTCGAAAACAATAAAAAAAAAAAAAATAAAAATAAGTGACAGACATCATTTTTGGCAAAAAACTTGCTCACAAAAATGGAATTCCAGATGATAACTTTATTGTGCTTACTTGGGATAGCAGCGAACGCCGGAATAGCAGGTAAGTGAGAAAAAAAAAGATATTCTTCGAATTTTTAAATCGAAATTTTTTATTTTTACTCTTGCAATTTTCTTTCGCTTTCTGTTCGATAGAATTCATTACCGGGTCATTACACAAGACCTCGACGAAGGCAAGATAATAACTTTATTCTATGCATTGTAATATTAAGTGAAATTATTATTATTATTATTATTATTATTATTATTATTTCTTTAGCATCAAATCTTTCTATGTGGATTTTATAGAGCACCCCCGTCGCTACCGAACGTGACACTAGGTTGAGGCTTAAAGTGGGTTTAACAGCAATACTATGGAAAAATTATTCAAGCCCCCTCAACATCAACTCCCGCGGAGGCCTCATGTGTCGGGCAATGACCCCAGCCGCCCATCGAAGGAGAGAGACACAACCTGATTGCGAGGCAAGGGGGTGGTTGACCCCCTTGGGCCTGATCCCAAAATTACTTTGAAACTAACCCAGCCGAAGCCAGGTCGTTTGATTTTTCGTATTCTTAAAAAAAATTGCTGGTTATTTTATTTATTGGTTTAGATAACAAATTTACGTAGTTCGCCCCCGGCTTCTTCTGACAAGGTCGATAATTGGTGTAATAGCACTTTGATGTTTCTAATAATTCGACACTTAAATATGCATAGGAGAGTGATTTAGCCACGTGCACATTCACTGAAACACCTCTGTCAACCGCTGTGCTATACCATTGAAGAGATCATGTTGTCAAGATACCAAGTGTTGGAACGAGACTGAGGGCAAGGAAAATGTAGGTGCCTTTTCTAAGAGAATTAGTGCAAAGGAAACAAACCACTTTCGTCAAATTTCGAACTCACACGTAAGCAAACATACACACACACATATATAAAAAACAAAAATATAAATTAAGATCTATGAAAAACAATAGACTGAACTGACAATATATATATATATATATATATATATATATATATATATATATATATATACCAAAGGTTGTATGTATTCCAAATCAGTTGATTCGTGTTATGAGGTTCATTCAATCTGAGTGTCCCATGTGGCCTTGTGCTACAATAACCTATGTTTAAGATGCAACGGTATTCTGTCGGCCTGTGTGGTATATGATACCGGTGAGTGGCGTCTGTGATCATTTTATCTAGAAATCTCGCTTTTCATCTAGATCCATATCGCGCCTGCATTTGTTCTTTATTGGATGCTTTATACGTGTGACCTCACGCAAGCCTTAAACTCTTTCATTATAGATAGATAGAATAGATAGATAGATAGAATAGGCAGATAGATAGAAGTGTTTAAGTACAATTGTATTTATAAGACGAGTCTACATGATGTCTGAGGTAATTGCTTATTTCCTCATGACTCCAGGAACCAATATACATTCTCTGGTCAAAGTCAGGCTTTTGTATGATTAGGATTATAAATGCGTTGAAACTCGCTTCAGTTAGAAGATCGGCTTTACACAAATTTACTAAACTCCATTTGGCTTTTTCCCACACTATAAAAATTTATATATATATATATTTACATCTTTATGTGTTTACATATGTGTAGTGTGTGTGTTAGCGCGCAACATCTCGTGGGACACACGTAAACTTCTCCAGTCACTAGAGATGACCTAATGTTGTCAAAGTACTGGCTTCTCATAAAAAAAATTATACTTAAAACAACAACAACAACAACAACAACAATAATAATAATTATACACTTTTAAGTCTTTCATCGAAAATGCCATCGTTGACTTTTACGCTATTCACTAAAAAGATATTAATAATTCGTCATGTGACACCTTTCTCACTGCTACTACGGTGACACTAAATGTTACCATTTTCTCTCCTGGAAACTTTAGCTTAAGTGATCTGCAAAAAAATATTTTGTCAAGTACAGTCAACACACTAAGAACTTTGTCTATGTAACGCTAGGGATGCTATGGGAGATAGCAAAAAACATGAAATATAGCCATAACTACACACCACTATTTGTCTTAGGTCTTTCCGCAGATTTAGTAGGTAGTGCGACCATAGCAATTATGACAACAACAATAATAATAATAAATCAGGTTCTTGTTCGCGAAATGAGAACTGCGGAGAACACTTCACAGCTACAACCCACTAATCCACGTACAATTGCATGGATTCATCCAAATTCCCTTCATATTGCACTAGGGTAGAAGGAAGTTCCACTCCGGCAGTTTCTTCCCCAGAACTATTGCATTGTAGAACTGACTACCAAGAGAGCGCTTTCTGATCACTACGATCTTAGCTTCTTCAAGTCTGGGGGTCAATCGCTCTATTTTAGATTTAAGGAGATCCATCTCTTCTCCCTCCAGCTATAGAGTTAAGTAGCAGAACAGATTACGTTCTATAGCCTTAGTTGGCAACCAATCGACTGTAGAAAGTAATGGCAACCTACTGCTGGAAAATATTCTGGCCAGTCAGTAATGTCTCCTTTGAGACATGATCGCCCAAGCGTTTATCACGTATGGCACTTAACTAACTTATATTAATGCATGCTATTAGGATTTTTTCATCGAATGTTTTCAAGTTGAGGTCCGTTGTTATGTAGATATTGCTGAAAACGTGGATCACAAACAGCAATCAACATTTCTTGAACTTCGGCGAAAAGTTTCCATCACCCTTTTCTTGCAAGGGCGTGGTCGATATCCTGGTCTTCCGGGACAATTCTTGCGCACATCCTGTACAGTAACGTCAGCTTATCTCTAATTCGTAAGATTGTAAGCCGCGTGAGTAGATCTAAATAAAACCCTACTTCGATACAGTCTTTAAACAACTGCATTTTCCTACTTGCAGTAGCATTTCAAGGTGAACTTTTTGTCCAAATCTAAGTCTGGTTGACATTAGTAACACCAACGGTCAAATGACATTAGTAACACCAACGGTCAAATGACATTAGTAACACCAACGGTCAAATGACATTAGTAATACCAACGGTCAAATGACATTAGTAATACCAACGGTCAAATGACATTAGTAATACCAACGGTCAAATGACATTAGTAATACCAACGGTCAAATGACATTAGTAATACTAACGCGTAAATCTTAAATGAAAGCTGGTAGACTGTGAAAATGTGTATGCATTTTTTTTAGACTACCTGTATTTCAAACAGAAGATGTAACATCTACCTTGGGACAGATGGTGACTCGTTGTTGCGTAATATCCAGCTAATTGGATATATAGAGCATTAGTGAGTAGGTCGTCGTTAAGCGTCGTATATTTTTGGTTTTACGCCAAATGTTAACTACATTTAGCGACTTTTCTTGGGTAGAGATCGTAATAATGAATTTAGTGCCTGGATTGAGTTATTCAAAACCGTACTTTATTTTATTTTATTTCATTTTAGTTTTTTATTTGTAAGAAATAAAGAAAAAGAAACAAAAAAACCTTAAAAAGAAAATGAATGTGATTCAGTTTCGAGGACTGAATAAATTTTCGGTCATCAGTTATTAATCAGTTTTTCTTCAGTAACGTGAAATCACGCAAACACACGCGCACGTGGTTGTGCGGGAGCAAGGAGAATACAGCAAGAGGCTCGGCCAGAATTGCACGTGCTCTCTTAAGAAGAACAATAACAATATTTGATTTCACTTGGGTAGATAAAAATATGTGTCTGCATCTATAAATATACTTTTAGTGAATAGAAATATCGAGAATTAGTTTTCATGAACGGTTACATGATTTATTTAACAAAGATGTTTTACAAAGTGTATTTTAATCAGACCACGGTTTGTGCTCGTCTGCCTGTGTGTGTGAGGGGATATGTATTTGTTTGCGCGTGTAGTGAGGGTATGGCTGCGCTGAATAAATTCTCATACAGAGATATGAACAAATTAGGATAGATAGATTGATAGATAGAAGATTTTACATGGGTATTGCAGATTTTACATTTAAATAAATATATTCAACACTGAAAATTATATGCCGCATATTCACTAAGTGCAATGAACCTGACGACCTGCCTAGAAAATCAGCTGGATTTTATCTGGGCTCGAACACTGGGAGTAGTGAGTCAACACAACTGTTTAAACCATAAAGCCGACTCTTAGATAGATAGATAGATAGATAGATAGAGTGTGTAGTTCACAGTAAAATGAGAGAGTAAAAGAGAAGCAGATGGAGCGAGTAACGGTGGTTTGGGAGGGGAGTAAAAAAGAAAGGAAGAAATGTTTCAATATGACCTCGATTTTTGTCTTTCACAGATGACAGTAAAACGTTAGATGATATCCTCAATGATGTGAATATACATTCAAGGCATCTCCGGAGCCTTCCTACCACAATTCAGTTCTATGACCTTTTACTAAAATAAGTACAAGTGTATGGCTTAAATCACATTTTTTAAAACATTATATCGATAAGAACAATACATAATTACATCAGTAACATGTAAAAAAGCTAAAAAAAAAATAATGGATATGGAAGCATTACTAATAATAAAAAAGCCAACACTCGGTAATATCAACTATGAATACGGCCACAATGTGCTGACTGTGTTTGAAAAATAAAACATTCCTATACCTCAAGACACATGCATAAAATAATCTATATATTCAGTTAAAAATTTTAAAAAACATCTTTGATAATGGCTAAAAGTATAGCCGAAAGTGCTTGCATAAATAAAATATTCGGACAATTTTTATATAATTTATCTAATGAAGAAAATATAAGATCACGTGGAAAACTATATTAAAAAACTTAACTACAGCTGCTTGTCTGTCATTTTTATCGAAACTTCAATAAAAGAGGAGTCGCTATTTAAATACACTACACACACACACACACACACACACACACACACTCGCTCAGTGATATTCTGTACTTCTTTGCCTCACTCTAGTACTCTCTCTCTCTCTCTCTCTCTTCCTTTCCCCTCTCTCTTTCTTCCGCTTATGTTCTGTGCCTCTCACATTTTTTCTCTGATATCCTTTGCTCCTTTCACTCACTCTCTCTCATATATATATATATGCGTTTCTCTTTCCTACACCAGCTCCCGCTCACTGATATTCTATGTATATATCCCCCTCCTCCTCCTCCTCCTCCTCATCTATCTATCTATCTATCTATCTATCTATTTATCTATCTATCTATCCTACTTGAACGTTCTCTCTCTTTCTCTCTCTAATCTTACATGCTTATCTCTCATCTTTTCTATGATACATTTTGTACATTTTGCGCTCACTCCCTCTGAACTCTAAATGTCTTTCTCTCATAGACACTGATATTCTCTATGTATGCTCATATCATATATCTATATATCCAATGATAGATAGATATGTTTTGTTATTATAATCTTATATTCATATACCTACGAAGAATTGCGATAAACAGCTGGTGTAAGTAAAAATATTTATCACTGTGTATGTCGACCTACTTCTCTGTCGATCCATTTGATTGTAGATAGACAGATAGTTGAAGGGTTGGTTTTAAAAAATATCAACCACTGCTGAGTTATAAGGTCAACATTTTTTGTATGAAGCACCCAGTGAGACTCGCACTCAGTACTAACGGGTAAGCAAACTAGACTAACGAACCATTACGTCACAGCAACATTCCCAGATAGCTATATGACTAATATTAGTCATCCACATAAAAGCCTATTTCGGTGTATCACAGCTCATCAGTGTGGCTAGACATCCACCTGCTTCCTGTCGAGATCGAAACTCGATTTGATGTCAGTCGGAGTCACTGCCCTCCTAAGCCATAGGCGCATGGAATCAGAGAAGGGAAATTTTAACGTGTTGTATATAAGCACTGTATACACACGC
Source organism: Ascarosepion bandense (assembly GCA_037127315.1). Classification (NCBI taxonomy): domain Eukaryota; kingdom Metazoa; phylum Mollusca; class Cephalopoda; order Sepiida; family Sepiidae; genus Ascarosepion; species Ascarosepion bandense. The sequence continues at coordinate 2,217,210 of JBBBDQ010000995.1, read as the reverse complement.
CAATCACAGAAAGAACTCAATTCATTCCTGAAGAGTAATGCATATATATATGTGTGTGTGTGTGTGGAGAGAGAGAGAGAGATAGATAGAGAGAGAGAGAGAGATTTATTGACTAAGTTGTTAATTGTCTGTTCCCAAGCCATATTAATAGTTGGCCCGAAAATGATAATTTTCTCTGCTCTACATAGTGACATTAGTAATTATCCCTCTACAACCGGCTTCATATTTAAATAAATTAATTCATGCAAATGCTGTTGTGGAAATCGGAACTGATTATAAACCTTGTGTCAGGCATGAGTTTATGGATTGATTTTTAGCTGATTATTATATTCCTATGCTATTCATATTAACATATCCACCTGGGTTGCAACGTTTCGGCCATTGCGCCCTTGGGTCTTCTTCTGGTTTCTTTTATTTATTTATCTATTTATTTATTTAAAGACCTGAAAAGGGCCCACACCTAAATTGTCGCGTGCATAACAAAAATGCAGTGTATACTGGTTCGAATAGCACAGCAATGGTGGATGGCACTCGAGCCATGTTAGCAAAGACAAAGTTTGGGAGAAAATTCAAACAAAAAGAAAACTAATGCTTAACATCAGGAAGAGACAGTTGAGGTTTCTGGGACATATAATTAGAAAGGAAAGCTTGGAAAATCTGATACTCACGAGACGGATAGAGAGAAATAGGGACAGAGAAAAACAATGCATGACTAACTTAGGAAGCTTGAGTAAAGGGATGACAGAACAGAGCTTAAGAGAAAGAACAAAAAGACAAAATTTATTAAAAGCTACAGGAGACAGGAAATTGGGGAGAAACATGTTCGCCTACATCCCAAAGCGAGGCAGCACATAAAAAAGAGGAATATAAACCTCTTGGGGAAAAATCACTGCACATTCTTTGTACACCTTAAATGCAATTCATTTGGCTCTGTGCAAATGTTTATTAGATTATATATTAAATATGGCCTAATAAAGTTAACTTCTCTAGATGAAAACCGCAGTTGTTTGGCACCCAGTGAGAATCAAACTCACTATATGAGGATATTGATCCGCCAAGCAGTATAACCCGCTCTCGCAATACAATAGAAGTCCTTCGTTTGAATATGTATCTATATTTCATTTCTTTCACGCAATATAAAAGATTTTTTCGCGTTCACTCACATACACACCCACCTTCAATCACGCAAACCATTGCGCTATGAGAAGGGCTGGAGCAGAGACCCTCACTTTTTCTTGGAAATAAAGTCTAAACAGAGGAATACATTTGTACTTTTGGTTTCAACCTATCAAGCTCTCCAAATACCCACTCCTATATACCAAATAACTAATCTTTACCACGTATCTAAGACCATCATAGAATAATTCTGCTTGTTTCTTCCTTAGTTAGTTACTTAGTTACTTAGTTCGTCCGTCCATTACGCCACTGAAGAAAGATAACACACTTACTCTCTACACGAGCTTTTCTTTCCCCTCTATCTTTTTATAATCTATACACGCTACTCTCCTCAGCCTTTCTCTCACCTTTGCCAAACGGAAGAGTAGTAAGGAGTGTGAGGGTAGGAGAGAGCCTATAGCATTACCGTAGCAGTAGCAGCATAAGCTGGTGGTTGTAGCAGTAATTGTGTGTGTATATATGTGTGTGTACTGTACAATATAATAAAAATAGGTAGGTTTGTTGTCGTATCCCGCGACCTAATACCGGGATTTCTAGCCTCTACACCCTTGGCCATTACTCAGTTGGTCTTTTCTGTTTACAATGGTCACAGGAGCCATGATTTTTCAGTAATAAAAAAAACATTTTCTCTTTCAAAATCTATCACAAAATAGCGTAAAGTATTTTGGTTATGGTCTGTGCATACGCCGCTTATTATAATATAAGATTACAATAAAGTAGCTTCTATGGACATTACTTTTATAGATATTTTAATAAAATTACACTCTGTGTTATCGTTATTTTATTATCCAATTCCTTTAAGTTTGAAGACGTTACTATCATTTGTAGTATGACAAAGTAAAACTTTTCCAGGAAATCATAATTATCTTTCCGTGGAAATTCGACAGGTTCCGCTCGTCAATTATTATTCTATATCAATTATTATTCTATGGCCGTGTCCCTTCTGAACATGAGTGATGAAGGCTCTCCACAATTTCGTGTTCCTTGTAGCTCTTAATAAGCTTTATTATTATTATTATTATTATTGTTGTTGTTGTTGTTGTTATTATTGATATTTCTTATACTTTGTAGCTCTTAGTTAAATTTGTGATTTTGTCTCTCATAATCTCCGGTCTGCCAACCATTTACTTCAGCTTCTCTGCCCTGTTACCTTCAATATGTCCTGTGAGTATCAAATTTTCTGAGCCCTCTTTTCTCACCATATGCTCTAGAAAATCCAATTTTATCTTTCTGATGGTAAGTATAAGTTTTGCTTTCGTTTTCTCTAAAACTTTGATGTTGCTCACATGTTCATTCCGTAGTATACTCAGCATCCTTCTGTAGAACCACTTTTCAGTACTTTCGGTTTCTTCATCAGTGAAGAGATCAACCAACATTCACTGCCATGTAGGAGGATTGATATTGCATATGAGTTCGAATTCAAGTTGTATCGCTTACGCTCAAATGCCCTTGGATATCCGTTTCTTCTCTCTCTAGCTATAGGTTAAATAGCAAGACAGATTCGGTTCTATAGCCTTGGTTAGCAAGCAGTCTACTGCAGAAAGTGATGGGAACCTACTGAGGAAAAATCATCTGCCCGGTCAGTCATTTCTCGAAAGAGACATGATCACCCAAGTGGGTATATATATATATATATATATATATATATAATAACTATAATAATTATAACAATATTAATAGTAACAGAAATAATTCTGCTAATACTAGTAATAGTTATACTATAACTTAGATCGTCTTGAATAACCCACCGAGGACGAACTCGGAGGGAAAAGGAGAAGTAAAAAAAGAAACAAACGAAGTACGTGAAGAAAAGTCAAATACTCGTAGGAAAAAAACAAACCCCAAGACGAAAACCCTAGCACTAAAGCGGTCAATACGAAAGTAGAGCAACAAAGACAGAAAATCTATGCAAGAGCCAACAAACGGGTTTGTTTGCTCTTGCATAGATTTTGTGTCTGTATATATATATATATATATATATATATATATATACCTTTTCCTTCCTGCCTGTTTCTCCTTCTTATGCTTTTTTTCTTTTGTATTGTCTCTCATTATTTTTCTATTTTGATCTCTGCTATTTGTCTCTTGCGTTCACATTCAACCTTTCTTAAACTCAGCAGACATTTTCTTCCTATTTTCATTGCAAGACATTTTTCTAATGTTTTCATTTCGTATTTTTTTTAGTTCCCCATCACTAAAGATCATATCTGTCCATTCTTCTTGTTTTTGTATACACTTTAAACATTTTCTTCTATTACATTTTCCTTTCTTTCTGTATTTTTCTCTGCTTTTCAATGAATCTTTCCTTTTCTTTATCTTTTTTCTTTCTTTATTTTTCTGCTAAAATTAATTCTTTATTTTTCCTTTTCAGTTTTTGTTTCTTTCTTTTTTATTATTATTGCTTAGACTTGCTTTCTATTTTCTCATTCCATTTTTTCTAATTTAAATTTTCTTTCTAGATTCTTTATGTATTTCTATTTTTCTGTTTAATTTCGGTTCTTTTTTCTTTGCTATTTTTGTTCTTCCTTTTTAAATTTCTTTCTTCTCATTTTTTTAAATTTTTTTCCTTTATTTCTTTCAATTTTCCTCATTTTTCATTAATCTCTTTTTTATTTTCATAGTTGTTTCTTGCTGTACTTGATTAGCATATTTTTATAATATTTTAGATATCAAATTATACTTGTAAATATATACTTGTAAATTATAATTGTAAATAAATATTCCAATAAACAAATTTACTATTTTTTTTTGTCAATTTTCGAGAAAAAAGTATGAATACGGTTTTATATTTTTTCATTTTACTTTTCGTTTTATATATTTGCGTTATATTAAAATCCTCAAAATAGATTTTAAAAACAATAAAACTTACCGAGGGAGTATACAGTAATATCGGCGTCAAAAGAAAAATCGGGCTTTTGAGACGCCGTTTTTTGGTTTGTTTTTATTTTTTGTGTGCACATTTGTTAAACTTTGCCCCTTGTTCGTGTTCCACCTCTGTGTTCAGATTACAGAATTTGTTATTTGCATTCTTTCATTCTTTATCTTTTTCTTGACACTAGCTTCAGTACTTACTTGATTGGTACGTTTAAATACTGAATACTTTTCTCCTATTTGCGGCTTAGGATTGAGTTTTGATTGGTGGAATATTACAAGGCCTGTGTCGAAAGGGTGACACTGTCGCTATTTTTTATTTAAAATAGCAATTTCTTAAAGATCAGTAAAAAAAAAATTTTACTGATAAAAGTTCTGCTATTTCGCACATAATTGGGAAAAGAAGAGGTGGATTCATATCTTTCGCAAGAGTCAGTCAGTTAAGTGCCATACGTGATACACGCTTAGACGATCATGTCTCGAAAGAGACATGACTGACTGGGCAGAAGATTATCCCGCAGTAGGTTGCCATTGCTTTCTGCGGTATATTGGTTGCCAGCCAAGGCTATAGAACCCAATCTGTCCTGTTATTTGACTCATAGCTAGAGGGGAAGAGACGGATTAATGCCTTTCCCAAGGGTATTTGCGCGTAAGTGAATGCAAGGAATTCAACTGGAATTCGAACTCAGCTCCCCGATTTCTCGTTCCGAGCCGATATCCACTGCACCACAACGCACATTCGCAAGAGTATTTGCGCGTAAATGAATTTAACGAACCCGGCTGAAAGCAAAACTCGACTCTCTTATCTGCACTTCCGAGCCGTTATCCATTACACCACCTGTTATTCCCAAGCTGTCACCCATCTAGGTTCTGACCAATCTCGACGATGCTTACCTTCAGTGATCTTACAAGAAACGATGGAACATATGAGCAACGAAGCAGTTTTAAGGAAAATATATGCAGGAAAAGCACTTGCTGTAAGAATCAGAAAAAGGCAGTTGTAATTTCTAGGACACAACATGAGGAAAATAGGCTTTGGAAATTTGAAACTCACATGGCTTATTTAAAATAACAGCGGTAGAGGGAGTCTGTGCAAGTTGTGTTTGTGTAATAGATGGCAGAACAGAAATTAGGAAGGATAGTAAGGGGGACAAACACTGATTACAGCTACAAATGACAGGAAGTTGTGGAGAGACATTATCGCCCGAGTCATGAAGGGACACATAAAGGAAGTAGATATTTTTCTTTAGAAACAACTTTTTAAACATTTCTCTTAAATTATAATTCAACTGTTGTTTAACCTGCAACTTACCCTGACAATAGCAGACATTTTAACCTGTAACATTTACAGTAGACGTTTGCAATGTTAGAACTACAAATGGCAGCTTATTTTCTTTTCTGTGATAACAGATTTACAAATTAAGCTATTCTAAGTGGAAAAACAGAAATTGTAAGAAGAAAGGTTTATTTGTCTGTTTCTTTGACTGGTTTGTTTGCTGGCTGGTTGGGATTTAGGGACTTTCTTTCTGGATAGAAAGCGAGGTACTACTTAAATTTACTGGTCCGCCCGGAAAAGACAGATAAGAAAAGGGTGAATAATTTCTTATAGGTTAGTATTAGTATTAGACTTTCCCCTACCCACAACTTTTTATCATTTTAGAAGGGTGGGTTCTTTTCATAATATAAATAATCAGGTCATTGATAATTGCGTACTGTTGATGTTGTCCTTTTCCCCCCAATTCGTATTAGTTTTGGAAGTTATCAATGACGTAAGCAAAGCATCAAAGTTAACATTTGTAAATAAAAACAAAGTACACACAACATTTTAAGAAAAGACCGATTTGACACTATATTGGTATTATGAAAATCCTTCTAAAATGATAAAAAAAATCAAATTTTTCGATTCTGATAAATGTCGTGACTTGGCAAAGGTCGAGTAAATACTTATCAACTTCCTGATTTTTTTGCCAAGTCAGATAAGAGTATACCAGGTACATGCATCACAACCAAATGTCCGCTATGTGGTGGTCTTCTGTGTGCTGTGTCCCTTCAGGACGTTGGTGGTCATGGCCCACCACAATTTCCTACTCTTTTTGTATTTTTTTATTTTTCGTTCTCTCTCCTAATTCCTGTTCTGCCAATCATTTACACCTTCTTCTATGTGCCGTGTCCCTTTTGGATGTTGGCGACCACGATTCACCACAATTTCTTGTCCTTTCTAACTTTTAATAAAGTTTGTCTTTTTATTATCTCTCCCAAATCCTGCTTCGCCATCCATTCACTCGAGCTCTCCAGGTAGTTTATGCGTTACTTTCCTCTGTCTTGCTTACCTGCAATCTGTCCTGTCAGAATCAAATTTCACAAGTCGTCATTCCTGATTATACGCCCTAAATATTTCAACTGTCTCTTCCTGATGTTAAGTATAAGTGTCTTTTTTGTTGAAATCATCCCTAGTACTTCGTCGTTGCTTGCATATTCGCTCCATGGCATCCTCAGCATCCTTCTGTATAACCACATTTATGTTGCTTCAAGTTTTCTTCATCAAGGAAGAGATTGTCCAGCATTCACTGCCATATAGGAGGACTGATATGGCATAAAATTCTTATTTTTTCAAATGATATTTTCCTGTTTCTTAATACTTTGCTTAGTTTCTGGAAGGCAATTTTCACTATCCCTATAAAATTAGGATTTCTGTATCGCATTACGGTTTTTGTTCTGACATGCTTATCTCCCTTGTGTCCACCTCTACATGAATTTACTCGTGCTACAAGACTGGCAACTAGGTCCCAACCTTTTACAGTGAAAATACTCAAATGTAACAGCCTCTTCTACTCTGTTCCATCAGTTTCTTTTCTCGCACTTCCTGCCTTTTGAAACTCCCTTCCGTACACTTGCTTCACTGATAGCTATAATCTCCAAGGGTCTAAGTGCAACGTCAACTGCCATCTTTCTCTTATACCCACCCACGTATCTTGTTTCTCTTTCTTTTCGCTCTTCTCTCTTGTAGCCCCCTGCGCACCAGTGGCAGTACCGCCTTGCTTGTGCTGAACTGATTAAAAATATTCTACTGTCGGTTAAAACGCTTCCTAGATATTTAAATTGTTGCACTTATTTGATTTCGGTATTTCGGATTTGTAATTTGCATGTTACGCTAACAAATTTTTTTGCTACCAAATATGCATGAGTCTTCTTGCAATTGATAGTCCTTTCTTCTCGCTTTCCTTCACAACCTTCTCTTTTTTTTCTTTTTGGTATTACACTTTCCGTCGTGTTACTTCTTCTATAGGCTGTCTCCCTTCCAGACACTAGCGATCATGACTCTCCACAGCTTCCCATAGCGTTCAGCACCATCCTTCCTTGTACACATTCATTCATTTACAGAAACTCGTTATACACGGTTTTCCACTGATTCTCTTGCCTTCAGTAGACTGTGAGTGTAAAATCATCCAAGAACTTCTAAATTATTTGTACAAGAAATGCCAGCTTCTTCATTGCTCGCATGTTTCCTCTTTTGCATCAAGTCACATTTTCATATGTAATGAAAATGTCTACTATTCACGACAGTTCATCACTCTTTTCTTTGTTTCTAAACGACATTTTTCTGTTTCTTAATATTTTACATAGCTTTCAGAAGGCATCTTTTGTTATTCCCATGTGCCTTTGGATTTCAGTGTCACACTCTCTTCGTTAAAACACTTCTAGGATGTTTAAAATTTTATATTTGCTTGATTTTAACATGAACTTGCAGCTCGAATTTTGGGTTGTTTCTTGTTTACAACTATGCATTCTGTCTACTTATAATTGATAATTAGTCGTTTCTTCTCGCATTCCTTTACTACCTTTTCTTGGAAGTACTGTATATTTTTTCTTTTTCTTTTCCAATAGTAAAGCTCATCAGAACTCCCAGAAGAATACACAGATTGGTAAATGTTAGTGCCTTCTTGATTTTAACGTCCCTGATATGTAACTCAGATTTTTATTTTTATCTTTTGTTGACAGCTATGCATTCTGTCTTCATATACTTAACAGTCCTTTCTTCTTACTTTAATTAAACTTCCTTTTTTCTCAATTTTTTCCTCCTCTTCCTTTTTTCCTCATTTCGACAAGTGGGCCGCCATCATAATTTTTTAATTTTCTTCCCTTGCTTCTGTGGCCGTTCCACTTATCATTTAAGCTCTTCCTTTTCCTTTGCCCTATATCATGTAGATCGCTCATTAGGAACATTTTAAACAAAGTTCGAGATTTTCTGCATCGTCTAGTGGGTAATGACAGTCACTAAATGAAAAACACACTTCTTCTGCAGATAGATAGATAGATAGATAGATAGAAAGAGACTGAGGTAGCTAGATAGATAGATAGATAGATAGATAGATAGATAGATAGATAGATAGATAGAGAGAGACTGTAGCTACCTAGTGAGATAGATAGATAGATAGAGACTGAGGTAGCTACCTAGTGAGATAGATAGATAGATAGATAGATAGATAGATAGATAGAGACTGAGGTAGCTAGATAGATAGATAGATAGAGACTGAGGTAGCTAGATAGATAGATAGATAGAGACTGAGGTAGCTAGATAGATAGATAGATAGATAGAGACTGAGGTAGCTAGATAGATAGATAGATAGATAGATAGATAGAGACTGAGGTAGCTACCTAGTGAGATAGATAGATAGATAGATAGAAAGAGACTGAGGTAGCTAGATAGATAGATAGATAGATAGATAGATAGAAAGAGACTGAGGTAGCTACCTAGTTAGATAGATAGATAGATAGATAGATACATAGATAGATAGATAGATAGATAGAAAGAGACTGAGGTAGCTACCTAGTTAGATAGATAGATAGATAGAAAGAGACTGAGGTAGCTACCTAGTTAGATAGATAGATAGATAGATAGATAGATAGATAGAAAGAGACTGAGGTAGCTAGCTAGCTAGATAGATAGATAGATAGATAGAGAGAAAGAGACTGAGGTAGCTACCTAGATAGATAGTGAGATAGATAGATAGAAAGAAAGAGACTGAGATAGCTACCTAGTGAGATAGATAGATAGATAGATAGATAGATAGATAGATAGAAAGAGACGAGGTAGCTACCTAGATAGATAGATAGATAGATAGATAGATAGAAAGAGACTGAGGTAGCTACCTAGATAGATAGATAGATAGATAAATAGAAAGAGACTGAGGTAGCTACCTAGATAGATAGATAGATAGATAGATAGATAAATAGAAAGAGACTGAGGTAGCTACCTAGTGAGATAGATAGATAGATAGATAGATAGATAGATAGATAAATAGAAAGAGACTGAGGTAGCTACCTAGTGAGATAGATAGATAGAAAGAGACTGAGGTAGCTACCTAGATAGATAGATAGATAGATAGATAGATAAATAGAAAGAGACTGAGGTAGCTACCTAGTGAGATAGATAGATAGAAAGAGACTGAGGTAGCTACCTAGATAGATAGATAGATAGATAGATAAATAGAAAGAGACTGAGGTAGCTACCTAGTGAGATAGATAGATAGAAAGAGACTGAGGTAGCTACCTAGATAGATAGATAGATAGATAGATAGAAAGAGACTGAGGTAGCTACCTAGTTAGATAGATAGATAGATGGATAGAAAGATAGATAGATAGATAGATAGATAGATAGATAGATAGAGAGAAAGAGACTGAGATAGCTACCTAGTGAGATAGATAGAAAGAAAGAGACTGAGATAGCTACCTAGTGAGATAGATAGATAGAAAGATAGATAGAAAGAAAGAGACTGAGGTAGCTACCTAGTGATATAGATATATAGAAAGATAGATAGAAAGAAAGAGACTGAGGAAGCTACCTAGTGAGATAGATAGATAGAAAGAAAGAAAGAGACTGAGGTAGCTACCTAGTGAGATAGATAGATAGAAAGAAAGAGACTGAGGTAGCTACCTAGTGAGATAGATAGATAGAAAGAAAGCGACTGAGGTAGCTACCTAGTGAGATAGATAGATAGATAGAAAGAAAGAGACTGAAGTAGCTACCTAGTGAGATAGATAGATAGATTTATAGATAGATAGAAAGAAAGAGACTGTGGTAGCTACCTCGTGAGATAGATAGATAGATAGATAGATAGATAGATAGATAATGACTGAGGTAGATAGATAGATAGATAGATAGATAGATAATGACTGAGGTAGCTACCTAGATAGATAGATAGATAGATAGATAGATAGATAGATAATGACTGAGGTAGCTACCTAGATAGATAGATAGATAGATAGATAGATAGATAGATAGATAGATAATGACTGAGGTAGCTACCTAGATAGATAGATAGATAGATAGATAGATAATGACTGAGGTAGCTACCTAGATAGATAGATAGATAGATAGATAATGACTGAGGTAGCTACCTAGATAGATAGATAGATAGATAGATAGATAATGACTGAGGTAGCTACCTAGATAGATAGATAGATAGATAGATAGTGACTGAGGTAGCTACCTAGATAGATAGATAGATAGTGACTGAGGTAGCTACCTAGATAGATAGATAGATAGATAGATAGATAGATAGTGACTGAGGTAGCTACCTAGATAGATAGATAGATAGATAGATAGTGACTGAGGTAGCTACCTAGATAGATAGATAGATAGTGACTGAGGTAGCTACCTAGATAGATAGATAGATAGATAGATAGATAGATAGATAGATAGTGACTGAGGTAGCTACCTAGATAGATAGATAGATAGATAGATAGTGACTGAGGTAGCTACCTAGATAGATAGATAGAGAGATAGATAGATAGTGACTGAGGTAGCTACCTAGATAGATAGATAGATAGATAGATAGATAGTGACTGAGGTAGCTACCTAGATAGATAGATAGATAGATACTGAGGTAGCTACCTAGTGAGATAGATAGATAGAGACTGAGGTAGCTACCTAGTGAGATAGATAGATAGAAAGAAAGAGACTGAGGTAGCTACCTAGTGAGATAGATAGAAAGAAAGAGAATGAGGTAGCTACCTAGTGAGATAGATAGATAGGAAGAACAAAGCAGACTGAGGTAGCTACCTAGTGAGATAGATAGATTTGACATTCCCCGATGGAAACAACAGTTACTTGTCCGTGACCAAAGCCAGTTTTCAAGTTGGGGGCCATCAACTGAGATTTGACCTGAAGGGGAATCATGTTTCACTAGGTCTATTGGCCAGGTGCTCCGTTGTCCATCAACCCTACGACGACGCCTGAAGATGATGGCTATTGTGATGGGTTGGAATATTATAAATTCTGAATTTGTGTTCGTTTTAAAATAAAAATGTCAAGCAATTTTTGACATCGAAGACAATATATCTGATCTGATTTTGCTTAGTAAACATAATGCTCTATTGATGAAAGAATTTTCTAAATTTCACCCAAACTCGCAAGAAAAATAAAATCCAAAATGTTTCTTACACCTTAAAAAATATATGTGTGTGTGTTCTCCAGATTCTTTTTAACCAACTTTTTGAGTATAAGTTAAGGGAATATCATAATAAAGGCGAGACCCTCTGAGTAAATCACTTTAGAATAATTGTAAGACAAGCACCTGCAACCACCAGTTAACGGCACATTTTGGCCGACTTAGATTAAGCGAAAGGCCAAAGGTCTTCGAGAAGCCATTTTACGTTTATCTACAAAATTAAGATCTACCTATCTATCTATCTATCTATCTATCTATCTCTCTCTCTCTCTCTCTCTCTCTCTCTCTTTCTTCTTCTTTTTTTATCTATCTATCTATATATATGTGTGTGTGTGTGTGTGTGTGTGTGTGTGTGTGTGTGTGTGTGTGTGTGTGTGTGTGAAATAAAACAAAATTTCGACGATGTTCAAATTCGTTGAATAGCCATTTCTACGAGAAAAATCTCGCGTACTCAGCAACTAATTAACAAATTATTTTATTCCATTGCGAATAATAATGCATTATCTCGCGTCCTCAGCAATTAATGTAATTAATATTACGTAGGATCGGGTTTTTGGGATCAACCTACCTTCTTTTTCTTTTGGATTAAAGTTTATATATATATATATATATATATCATATCATTTTAAATTATACTTTAGAACATGTACAAACAACAATCTACTACAACAGTGTACATTTTGAATATTTTGAAGTGCACATTAAAAGAACAATATCTTATCAGGTAGTAATGATGGTAACATAGATTAAAATTGTACATGTTCTCGAGTATGATTTATAATAAATATTAATTGATCTATTTTTATATTGAACCCTGTTTTAAATTAATGTTTTGAATGTTGTAAATATTTTCTTCCTTACTTATTCGTTTTATATATATATATATATATATATATATATATATATATTCTATTTTTAATAAGTTATTAAAAATAGCCTGATGGCACCATCCATGGTAGAAAATTAGATAGCATGTTAATTCGTTTAAAAATGGAAAATATTCCAAATTTCTACAATATAACTGTATCGAACACTTTTTAATACAAATGTGTACTGGTCTAACCCTATTAGAACCAAAAACTAAGTATTAAACAATCAAAATATATATATATTACGGAAATCAACGAATTTTAACGAAACTTGGTTATAAGCAACCGACAATTTGAAATGAACTGTTTGAACAGTATTTTTTATCGATACTCGTATTTAAGTAGATATGCTGTTTTTAATGAAACAGTATTATATATTTATTTCTACTGGCCTGATTATTTACGATAAATTTTTATTATGAAAATGTGTGCCATTTGGCAGGATTCGAACCTGCGACCCCCATCTATATAGGGGAAGCTACCATTTGATCTGGTAATGTCTTAGACCTCTCGACCACGAATAGCCTCCAGTCTAAACGAGGTTTTTATCAAGCATATATAACACAATTTTCGATCTATCGTAAACAAACATATCTGCTCTGAAATGTATGGTAATGTCAACAAATGTAAACATGTTACGGAAATCAACGAATTTTAACGAAACTTGGTTATAAGCAACCGACAATTTGAAATGAATAACCAAAAAATAATAAAAAATAATGTTCAAACAATTCATTTCATATATATATATAAAGTTTTTGTTTTAAATTACAAATATTCATCCGTTGCTTTGTTACACGTGACCTGTATCTGACCAATAAAATCAAACCTCAATCAAATTACTATCTCTGTGGATTTAATTTTTTTTTTCAAGTTTTACAAGTTTGTTTGTTTTTTTTAATCATTCGTCTGTAAAAAAAACTTTTTTAAGAAGCTTGTTAAAGTGAAACATTTTGGATTAAAGACACATTTTCCTACCTGTTCTTTACTTATTTTATTCATCTTGTCTGATTTCAATCCATATATTTAACTCTATCTCTCTATCTCTGCACTTTGCTTCTTCCTTCCTTCCTTCCTTCCTTCCTTCCTTCCTTCCTTCCTCTTTATCTATCTATTCTGGATATTAGTTTCAACCTGGGAAACCCTCCGCCAACCGATGCACTGTTGTTGCACTGGCTGCATAGGTGACTATAGAACCTAGTCTACAACCTTGTTCAAGATGACCGCTGATTATACAAAAAGGCCCACCCTCCCTTAGATGTGTCATGTTTTCAATCCTGTTGGGTGTTTTGTTACGCTCCTCACCAGAAACGTCCTTTGGGGGAAGTGATTTAGTCGTCGATGACCCGACTATGCAGCAGCAGGTACTGCTGGGTTTATGGTACTAATATCACGTGGCCTGACATCATTTTCATGCGTATATATGACATATATCATAATTCGCATCTGTAATAAATAATCGATAATAATTGTCAAGTATATAAAACGCCAAATGTTTATTATTGTTATTTTTGTTGTTGAAGTTGTGCTAATGTTAAAAATAAGAAATAAGTCCGTTTACTTAAAATGTTACATTAAAGTCACTTATTCGTGCTAATGTAACAAATATAATGCATTATTATTCACCATGGAATAAAATAATTCGTAATAGCGATATTGCGGATGTGCGTTGTGGTGCAGTGGATATCGGCTCGGAACGAGAAATCGGGGAGCCGAGTTCGAATTCCAGTTGAATTCATTGCATTCACTTACGCACAAATCAATGGGTTCTATAGCCTTGGCTGGCAACCTGTCTACCGCAGGAAGCAATGGCAACCTCATGCGGGATAATCTTCTGTCCAGTCAGTCATGTCTCTTTCGAGACATGATCGCCCAAGTGTGTTTCACGTATGGCACTTAACTGACTGAATAGCGATATTACAAAAGTTAAATTTTAATTTAAACCAAAAGATCAGCTTCAGGATGGGACCCTAAGTTTAACTATCTGTTCCCTTTCCTCAGCAAAATGAGGTCGTTCCATTATGTCCTATATTTGGGAGACAAGTCTTTTGATCATGACAGTCAGAAAAGTTGCTGAACTTATTGCAGAGTATTTTGACACGTACAGGCAGGTATTATGATGCTGGAACAGCGTATACGTTCCTGTTGTAAGAACGACATCAAAATGGATGGAATATATTCTGTATGTACATGGCGGTGTTCAGCATTCGTTTCACAAAGCACTTTGACATTCCCTCGCGGAGGACATGTAACCATGGGAAGGTTTTACTCCTGTGAAAAAGAAAATGATTTTCATTGTTTTTCTTTAAAGTAAATGACATAAGTTTCTTCGCCAAAACATCAAACTTGTGCAAAATAACGGCATAATAGGGGTGGGGGGATAGTAAAAAGGCAAATATTGCTAAGAGTCGTGAAGTGACGCAGTATATGAACAAGGAACGGCTTTATTGTTGTCAATAGCGCTTGTTTCTCTCTAAATGGAGACCGACAATTTTAGCGATAATCGTAAAATGAAATGTCGAGATGTGTATCTCTGTTAAGCGAGAAAAATAAAAGTGAAAAAAAAAGAAAGGAGAGCAAAGAAAGCGGTTGGGAAGAGGCAAATAAATCCCACGAACAATGTTAACGCATCATTCGCTTGTAAGTAATTCTCTTTTAGCTGAGATAAGAAATATGCAACAATAGAAAAATGGAGTAATGAATAGCGATTGGAGAATCGGAGAGCCATGTTCAAATTCCAGTCGAGTTCATTTCACTCATTTGCGAGCTAATACCCTTGGGAAAGGTATTAATCCATTTCTTATCAGACCACCTATGGGAAAATTGTAAGACAAACTCGGAGCCTTGATTGGGAACTCGTCTAGAGGGAGGAAATCTCTGAATTCAAACCAGCCTAGAGAAGGCAAACATCACTGCTACTGTGGCTGCAATGCGTATAGTGCCCCTACGACTCTAATGGATTACGAGTTTCGTGATCGCGAGCAAAAGGAATAATGCAGACTCTCGGTAATTCTTCGGAACTGGAAACTTTCGCCTTGGCTGACACACACGAGTGAAGAAAACCATGGAAAAATAAGATAATTAAGCCAAATTTACTCGTATACCATAACCTTAGCGATTTGAAATTGTTAACAAATATGGTTAAAAAGAGAAGAATTTGAATTTAAGTTTTGTTTAATGGCATATCAACCTCTGTGGGTTATTTAATGCCAAAAAGGTAGGGTTTTAAAGTTTGTTTTTTTTTAATGTTTAATAATTATTTAGTTAGATTTGTATGAAAAAATTATTTTTTTATTTTTTTTTATTTTAGAAAACTGAAGAAGTTTTCTAGTTTTGTATTCAAAAATGTATTGCTGGTAATATTTTTTTCTTCAAAAATGTGTTATAGTAAAAATTCTTTCCTTCAGAAAAGTATTGTTGGTAATATTTTTTGTATATTTTTCTATATAAGTCTATTTTTATGTATATATTTCTATAAAAGTGTATTTTTATACTTTCATAGTGTTTTGGTGGTTAACTATTTTCCCATAGTTGTGACCCTAACAGGTGCTACTACTTCAGGTCAGGGAACAACAGCAATTAAGAGGTGGTTCCATGCTACTCAAAACCTCCCAATCAGAGGCCTTGCTGCCGGATGCAGTTTATCGTCATACACAGGACATAAAAAGAAAAGAGAGATCAGGTCAAGTGCAGCTGATTAGTTTCAAGTTACTGCCATGTTACAACTGACGGAGAAAAATAATTTTGTGTTAATAAATAAAAATCTTTCGGCAATAAAGAAATGGAAAGGAAAAATATGAAGGAGGTAATTTGGGGGATGGTGTTTAAGTGAAAGAGAATTAATGCTGTTGTTGTTAAGGATTTTTTCTGCCATGTTCTTTTTTGTTTTGTTTTAATTATTTTAATATTTTTATGATGTGTATAAATAAAACATAACTTTATTTTCTCAGTGTTCATTTTTTTTTTACATTTAATATGATAATGTTCCCCAAGGAATATAGTTTTAAGGTACTCTATATTTATAGATGGATGGGCGCTGTGTGGCGATGGAAATCGGCTCGGAACGAGAAATTAGAGAGTCGAGTTGGAATTCCAGTTAAATATAATATAAATATATTACATCTCTGCAACTTCAGATCTAAACTAATTTATAAACTAAGACTTTGTCTCTGTGTGTGTGTGTGTGTGTGTGTGTGTGTGTGTGTGTGTGTGTGTGTGTGTGTGTCTGTGTCTGTGTGTGTGTCTGTGTGTCCGTTACCTAGAGATTCCGAAACGGCTGAACCGATTTTCTTGAAAATTTACACAGTTGTACTATAAGCGTTTGCGAGTGTTCTTAGCTAGGTTTTGTGTCGCGGTACCCACGATAAATATCGAAAATCGATAATCGAAAAAATCAGGTTATAGAAGGAGTGGTCCGATTTTAATCAAATTTGATACACTCATAGACAAAAACATAAGAAACGATATTCAGAAGTTTCAATGTTGCAGTTCTTACAATAGTGCAGAAAATCGATCATATATATATATATATATATATATATATATATAAAGCAAGATGTTTGTGCGTGTGTCTGTTTATCTGCTTGTATGTTTTTTATACAAATCCACAATTTTTATCCGATTTTCACCAAACTTCACCCAAAATATTCTTTAGGCTGAGTCTGAGCTCCAGGACCATGGATTAGTTTTAAAGCTTTCATTACACCCGAGCAACGCCGGGCTATACTGCTAGCACATACATAAAAATATACATATTCGGTTAAAAATAAAAAGCGCTCTTGATAATGGCTAGAAAAATAGCTGAAAGCGCTCGTATAAACAGAACTTTTAGAAAGTTTTTACTCAATTTCTGTTCCGAAAAGTAAACACTTGTACGAACACAAGAAAGATTAAATAAAAACTTTAATCCCTTTTAATCGCAGTAGCTTGTCAGTAGTCTTTAACGAAGCATGTATAAAAGAGAGATTTCTGCTCAAACACCCAATTTTATAGATAGATAGATAGATAGATAGATAGATAGATAGGAAAGAAAACAATTATACGAACCCAAGAAAAATTTTGTAAAAACTTTAATCCCAGTGTTTTGTCAGTCGTTTTTAACGAAACATGTATAAACGAAGGATTGCTGCCCAAATACACATTTAGTTTGGCAGAGGGCTACAGCTATCTGCTACCTGGTGTAAATTTTAGACCATTCTCTACTGTTCTCATCATTTTCAAACATGTCTCCCTAAGAAATCTACAGAATAATTCCCGCGCTTAATTCAAAGGAAGAGCGTCATCATCTATTACAGTCGTTCGATTATCTGCGTCACCTCCGCCCATCTCCATTATCTGTTCCCAGAAGGTTTTAGTCTTTTAAGAACGTCGTTCTAGCCTGATGGTCTGATGGTCTGATCTATCTCTTCTCTTGAACTCAGTCGGCTTGTAATACGACACGAGGTCCCGTCAGCCTTTCGTACAACATAGTAGTCAACAAGCTAGAAAAAAGGACACTGTCCATATCAGGCCCCGTTGTTGTTTCCCGTTATTGTCGGCACGAATAACTGATTGATCCGTGTTTCTTGCTTCTGCGAAACAGATGTTTGGGTTATGTCGTCTCACATATTTTTCCTCAATCTCTCCAACCTTGTCAAACTTTTATTATCCTATATATATATATATATATATATATAGGGAGAGAGAGAGAGAGAGAGAAAGAGTTATACCTTTTGACAACTTAATCTCAATCCTTAGCAATTTTTTCTACTTAAATACGTTATTGTTTTACTGTTTAGTACTTGCGACCATAATTAATCTCTTTCTGAAGTCAATTCTCTTATTCTCTCTCTCTCTCTCTCTCTTTCTCTCTCTCTTTCTCTCTCTCTCTCTTTCTTTCTCATACTATGTCTCTTTCTCTCTCTCTTAGTTTTATCAGTATTTCACTTTCTTCTACGTCTCGCTGGGTTTTTTTTATTTCTCCTCATATATATATATATATATATATATCCCGTTCTAGCTGTATCTCTTTCTTCCCCTCTCTCCTCCTAATCCTTATTCTCCGTCTTCTTTCTCTATCTCTCTCACGTTCTATTTTCTCTGTCTACACCTCTTTATCTTTTCTTTCTCTTTTCTTTTTCTTCCGTCCACCTTTCTTTCTTCCACATTTCTACCTCTCTCTCTCTCTCTCTCTCTCTCTCTCTCTCTCTCTCTCTCGTTCTGCTTCTCTTCTTCACACTTCCTCGTTTATTTCTTTCCTCTTTGTTCATTTTTTGCCTTTTTCTTCATTCCGTCTCTGCTCTCTCATTTTCTCACTTTTTCATTCTTTACACTCCAGTCTCTGTCGCTCTTTCTTCTCTTTCAATTTCTTTTTAATTTCCAATCTTTTTCCTCTATGAATAATATCTTTATATTACGTTCTCTCTCTCTCTCTCTCTCTATATATATATATATATATATATAACATTTTACGCACACACGTACCCACATAAACAAAATGATAAAGAAACAGAGATAGACTCTTTCTCTTTTTCTTTTCTTGACTTTGTTGCCCTTCCATACTTTTTCTCAAGTACGATTTTTATTCACTCTACTTCTGAATACATATTTAGTTAATGGCTTTGACCGAGATATTTACTTTAAAAAGGTCAGCCAAAAAAATAAAAAATAATAATTTAGCAACAAAATGGCTTCATCTCGATGTAATGATCATGAAACTTGTCTTGAAGACCATGACTAGCGGGTTCGATCCCCACGCGGTGACAGTGGCTCCGCGCCAAAACCTAAACAGCGCATTATAAATAAATACCAATCTAGCCAGATATTTTCTATTATTTTTTCTAGTTTCCATAAAATATTGACATGCACTTGACGAATATACTTAACAAATGTACGTCCAGTTATCCACCAACTTCGTACCCAGTCATCATATTCTTCAAAGTTATCTTCTTTTGTACATCGTATCTTTTTAAGACCTAGGCGATCATGGCTCTCCACCATTTCCTATCACTTGTAGCTCTTGGCAAGTTTTGTCATTTTTATCTCTTCCAATCTCTTTTTTGTCATCTATTTAAACAAGTTCGCTTACCTCTGTCCTTCCCGCCTTCAATACACCCTATGAGTATCAGATTTTCTTGGCCTTCTTTCTTTCTTTCTTCATCATGCCTCCTATTAATTTCAACTGTCTCTTACTTATTCTAAGTATAACTGTTCTTTTTGTTTCCATTTTCTTTAAAACTTTGTTACTCACCATTCAGTTCATGGTATCCTCAGCATCCTTCTGTAGAACCATATTTCTGTTGTCTGAAATAATTTTTTTCATCTGTGAGAAAATTGGTTAATTAATTTCTTTAATTTCTATGAAAGTTTCCTTTTTCTTAATACTTTGCTTAGCTTTTGGAAGAGATCTTTCTATATTCCAATAGTCATTAGGAATTCGATGTCATTTTTTACGATCTCTGTTAGAAAAGTGCCCAGATATTTGAATTTTCGTACTTATGTACTTATAATCAAAAATTACATTAATTTTAATCATTTTTACCTCAATAAAGGCGGGAATGCCACTAGTATGAAGGCGGGTTGCAGGGAGTGAAATTGAAAGATCAGACTGAGAATGGGAAGGATTGAAGAAAAGACAAAAGATGCAAGAGGACAAAAGGTGGCGATTGATGTCGCATTCAAACTTTTTTAAAGATTTTGGTTATCAGGAGAGCAAGTAAACGTACGAGAGTTCTACAGATGGGAAGTGCGAGAAAAGAAACTCTATGAGTATAAATGACGGTTGCAATAATAGAATGGGACCTAAATGCCAATCTAGTAGCACGCTTAAATTCATTTAGTCGGGACACCAGGTAAAAAGTTCGTCAAAGCAGTTACCATGAAAATATTTGTAGAACAGACACATATCACATCGTTGAGAAAGTGACTGAAGTTGAGATGCCAAGTCAAGACTGATAACATTGCAGATCCTTCTTTTGATTGTGTCAAGAATCACAAGGTGTACAGCAGGCGCACCCGAATAGATATGGCAACAGTCTTCAATGTATGAACGAATGGTAGTTTTGTAAATGTGCGAAATGGATTCTGAGGAGAAAAATTCTTTTGACACGACACGGTGACCCAAATATCCTTGCAGTAGATGCATCTATTAATTCATTGTAGACGCCCCAAAAAGGACTAGTGTGTTGATCTCATGGTATCTGGCGTAAGTCATGTTGATGGCGGGCAGAAAGAGTTCTCTGTGGTGGTTAAATGAATGCAGTTTGTTTTGGAGATATTCAAATTTATAAAAGAAAGTTTATGAGTTGGGCCGGGAACTTTTCAACATTATTCGCAAATACTATTGTTCGCGTACATGTAGTCTTTTAATATTGCATTCTTAGCTAAAATATATGGGGCTAACATCCTGTAAATGTTAGGCTGACATCTGTTTTTGTAGATAAATGCTTTACGCACCCCTTCACTTTTGTCAGTCTGTTAAATGTCATACGTGATACCCACTTGGGTGATCATGTCTCTTTTGATTCATCACTGACTAGGCAGTAGGTTTTTCCGCAGTAGACTGTCGTTTCTTTCTGACGTAAACTGGTTGACAACCAAAGCTAGAGGACTTCTTCTGGCCTGCTATTCAACCCATAGCTATATAACAAAAAGATGGATTCATACCTTTCACCAAGTTATTTGCGTCTAAGTGAATGTCATGTACCCGACTAAAGCTGACAAGAAAAATATTAATACCAAAAATAAATAAATGTGGTAATCTCCTCATGCATTAAATAGTAAGGTAGACTATGTATTAATCCGTCTCTTCCCTCCAGTTATGGGTTAAATAACAGTACAATTTCGGTTATATAGCCTTGGCTGGCAACCAGTCTACCGCAGAAAACAATATCAACCTACTGCGGGATAATCTTCAGCCCAGTCAGGCATGTCTCTTTCGAGACATGATCGGCCAAAGCGTGTATCACATATGGCACTTAACTGACTGACTGACTGACCATATTTTTTTATGTACTTTTTACTCTTTCTTTTTGAGAGTCTTTAGCTTAATTTCCCTTTCTCTGTTTTTTCTCTGTCTCGGCCTCTTCTCTCAGCTTCACTCTGTCTCTCTCTTCCAAAGCACCCTACAGAGATTTTTATATATCTCATTGAATTTCTACTTTCTCTCTCTCTCTCTCTCTCTCTCTCTCTCTCTCTCTTCTCAACTATTACCAGATTACCACAAGAAACGTCATCGAGAGCTCCTCTAACCTTTCTGACCCTTTGACCTTTTGTCGACGTACACTTCCCAAATGTCGCTCTTGGCGGGAAAGTTTCTCTATTGCTTCTTTAGTTGGAAAACACAACCCAATTAAAAAGCCTTCAAAATTATGGCCGACTGTTTGATGACGGAACAAGGTCCTCCAAGTCTTATTTATTATTGAGTAGGACAAGTACTGGGAGGCGGGAAGGGGCAGTGAATAATCGGGTTTCGTTCCGTGTTTATGGGATTAAAGGGGGGCGCATAAATGACAGTCGTCATCGCTGGCTGCCCAACCAATCGGTTCCCCTCGTGAAAAAGGGACACGAATTAATGAGATCGAGGGTTGAGAGAGAGAGAGACTTTTTTTAGATTTTATTAGAGTGCCTCTTAGTACATGGGTTCGGGAATCTTGACGGAGCATAATGGTTAGCTAGCCTGTCTCGCTAGAATCATTACAATTGAGTAGTGAGTTCGATCCTCACTTGATGCATCATACTGTCGGCCTTGTACCATATCTAAGCTTCGTTTAGAAAATAACCTCTTAAAACGAGGATTTCCTAACAGAGATTGTCCCAGGTTCAAACTCTGCTGAAGAACGCATTTTGTTTAATAAGTTTTCCCAAACTAAGTCGACGCTGCCTTCTCTCTCTCTCTCTCTCTCTCTCTCTCTCTCTCTCTCTCTCAAAAATAATATATGTATATATACAAAAAAGATATTTGTTTAATTTATTATTTTTCTAGATCGAACCATTTTTACTATTCCCAAATGGAGTTTGAACATATATCAATTAGATAATCTGGTTGATTTTGCAATTTGTCAATCTTTGCAAGGTTATTAATTGTCTAATTTTTTATGGAACACCTAATAGAGATCAAATGCTCTACTCAGTCGTAATGGTGAACCAGACTAACGTCACTAGACATAATCTCACAACAAGGTGCCCGAAGATAAATTGTCTAATGTTTTCTGGTCGTTTCGGCTTTCATAACCTATTATCAAATAATTTTTGTGCATAAATAAGTGTGCACTTAATTTTATATATATATAAGGCCTGATACATAAATTGTCATCATTTTAGAAATTCAATTTTGCGCATGCGCGTTGTTGGTTTTCTATTTTGGCAATGTCACAGTATAGAAAGGTCAGTTGGATACCGTCTGTCAGAAAAATAGCTCTATGACGCCAACCACTCCGCCAGAAAAGTGGAAACGACATGCAGTACTGCTTGGCATTGCCACCAAAAGTTCCAATACGAACATTTTAAAGTGTTTGGGAGTCAATCTGAAGACAGTGCAGAGAATTCGGAAAGAGTTGGATGAGTTTAATGATGACTACGAAGGTCTATCAGCGCGAAAACCTCACACTGATCTTTTTTTTATAAGAAAAGGATATCTGAATTAGTTGATGAAGACCTCAGAATATAACACGTAGGTTTACATCAAGTCCCTTAAAGAGGTAGTGTTGTCCTGGGTCAAGAGGGTGACTTCTGGAAGACCCATTAGAACTCCGCACAATGCCACGCTAGCAGGAGAACCCAGTCATGGCTCTCAAAAAAGTGACTCTGACTGCCTTCTTGAAAGGTATGAGCAAGCGAATCCTATAAACACGCAGATAATTACGGTATATGCTGGTCTGCACCGATGAACTTTTCCATCGGTCGCAAACTAACCTTGCCTGTGTCTATTAGTTTCCAAATGGTTATGCAGGGATCCCCCAATATATCAGTGTTTATTCGTCAGATAGTGTAACTGGTTGTTCGACAAGATTTTATAGCAGAATTACTTTACACTTTCTTTAGTCGTGTAGCCTGTCTGCTCTCTACACAGTAGTCATGTGTTGTTTGTGGTGTGGTGTCATCGAAAAATATGAACTGCTTTAAAATAAGCTTCACGCCGAGTAAAGCAGTATAGCCACCGAGATGCTATGAGCTACTGGGTGTGGAAGAGTTAGAAACAGGAACATTGCTAAGGAACGAGTGTAAGGGAAGAGTAATCAAGAGGACAGCTGACAGCGATTGTCATTTTATTTAAAATTTTACAGTTTAAAGTTGGTTGGAAAGCACTGAGTGGGAAGAGCGTTCCACAAGCGAGAATTTGTGGTCACATCGAGAAAGTTCAACTGTAAATTGGTGAAACCTAATCCCCAGTGTAGTACTGCGCTTAATTTTCGGAAAATCTGGACACTATAACGAAGACAACTCAGGTCTCTTCAAGATCAACTGTTACATCTTATTTTGTATTCACACTTGAAACAAAAACGCCTTTATTTGTAAAAGGTCTACAAATTGAAGTGTATCCTTTTTTTTTTTTTTTTTTTTTGCTAATGTTCATCCTGCCCAAGGCTTAACCAGCTGAACCAAGATTATAAAACACTTAACAAAAGTATCTCGACTAGTGTGAAACTTTAAGTAGCATTTTTAACAAGTTTTTTTCCCGTTGTAACTTTAAATACACTCTAATACATACGCACACATACACACAATCACACACGTTTATGTGTGTGCATGCATGTGTATGTATCAAATAATTTGAATTTTTAATCCCGCGTTATCAGAAAAAGAATTTGACTAGAAAAAACTCTGCAAGTGTCATAAAACTTAAAACACACAGATAATCTCTCTCTCTCTCTCTCTCTCTCTCTCTCTCTCTCTCTCTCTCTCTCTCTCTCTCTCTCTCTTTATATATATATATATATATTTGCTATGGTCGGGGTCATCGAGTTAGTACGAACGACCCATTCCTTAGCTGCATTGTGTGTCTTTCGCAAGAATTACATACAGTTTTTTAAATTCTTCTTCTTCTATGTGCCTTATTCTTTCATGACGTGGGCGATCATGGCTTTCGACGTCTCCCTATCACTGGTGGCTCTTTATCTGTTTTCTTCCGTCGTCCACCTGATCAGGCCCTTCAAATATGTTATCCGCTGTCTTCCTCTGTCTCTTTTTCCTTCTATCTGGCCTGTCAGTATCAGGTTCTCCAAGTCCTCCTTCCTCATTGCATGCCCCAGTTGTCTCTTCTTGATGCTCACTATTAGTTTTCTTTTCGTTGCCATTCTTTCCAAAACCTCATCATTGCTCACATGTTCGGTCCATAATATCCGCAGCATCTTTCTGTATAACCACATTTCCACTGCTTCAAGTTTTTCCCCTCATCTTCGATGATATTGTCCAACATTCTCTGCCATATTGAAGAACTGACATTACATAGCATTCTAGCACTCTCTTCTTTGTTTCTAGGGAAATTTTCCTGTGTCTTAGTACTTTATTCAGCTTCTGAAACGTGTCCTTTGCCATGCCAATTCGCCTTCGGATCTCTGTGTCACACTTTCTGTCTCCTGTTAGAACACTTCCTAGGTATTTAATTCAAAAGTATCTTACAGCAGCTCAGTCGGTAGAGCATCAGACTTTTAATCTGAAGTTATGGAGTTTGTGTTTCCATGCAGGCAAATAATGCACACACACACACACACACACACACACACACACACACACACACACACACACACACACACACACATATATATATATATATATAATTCCAAGTGAAGTGGACTCAAGGTTTTTTTTATATTTTGAGTGCTCTCCCATTTATTTTATTATAAACAGTGCTCAATATAATGAGTATTATAGAGCTTAATATAATATAATATAATATAATATAATTATATGGTTGTCAATTTTACATTGCTACATGGAAATTTCTATGTTTCGAGATTAATTCTCATCATCAGTCAATGTTGGTGCGATTTTGCAGACGATTTACATTTAGATGACAAATATTTTCGGTTTTCTGTGAATGTATGTGGGTGTTTTGTGTGTGTGTGGGGGGGCTAATCAGAATGGAGATTCACTTTGGGGTTTAACCCCGGGTAATTTTTGTTCTAACCAACTTTTTTCCTCCTCTTTTTTCTTTTTCCTTGACCCTATTCCTCTCTTGTCTGTTTTCCTTCGCATTTATCTGATCTTCAGTTTTATTACATTTGATGTGATATTTCTTTTTAGTAGTACCACCCTCCTTCTCTTTAGTCTATTTGTTAAAGAAAATATTTTTTCCAAAAAGATACCCCGAACTGCTATTTTTTCGCTCCATCTAACAATTTGCTGTAAAGTTTATTATCCTGATACAAAGGGGGTAATTATTAAAAAAAAAGAAAAACTAACTTATTCTATATTTGACATTATTTTTATTTTCATTTTTTTTTTTACCTAATTCGTCAGTGAGCATGTTATTAATTTAGGTTTTATCCATTTTCTAATGTGAATAATTTACAATGTCTACATATGACATTAATTTCGTTGCGTTCAGGATAATAAATTTTATATATATATATATATATATATATATATGTGTGTGTGTGTGTGTGTGTGTGTGTGTGTGTAAAAATTCAGATATAAATAAAATGTATCTTTAAAGACAATCTAAAAGAAAACTACCACTTTTCTTCCCTTAAGTAGATTTATCAAGGTAAAAGTGAAGATTTTATTTTGTCATTTGTATTTATGCACAGGATTAAAATGGAGTAAAATATCGTTAGGTTTCAAAAACAAATTCAGTTTGAGAAAATAAATTAAAAATTGGCGTAAATTTATCGAATATTTAAAACAAATGATTCAGCAATATGAAAAAATTGATAAAAATTGTATATCGTTACTATTCAACAAAACGTGCTTAAAAATGTGTGTGTGTGTGTGTGTCTGTGTGTCTGTGTGTGTGTCTGTGTGTGTGTGTGTCTGTGTGTTCGGGAGTATTACTAGAAAGATTAATTGGATGCTTTTATTTGGCTTTTTCATGGTTGTCTATCACCGGAATTCTAAACCATTCTCATAGATAAGCATACGTGTACATACACACATATCGCTTATTCAGTAAAATGAATTAGAGCACTCTAGCTATTGGGCGCCTATAATGATAATATATGCGCTAAAAATTCTGCCTTCTTCCACCGAACGCCCATAGCCCAGAGGTAGAATCGCCGACTGACGCCAATTCGGTCGGGTTTCAATCCTGGGTTAAAAAGCAATCGGCGTCTAACCGTACTCATGACCTGTGATACAGATCTGTCTGCAGATAACATATATATATATTTCTTGGGTTATCCAGAAAGTTCATGCCAAATTTTTGTCGTTCAGGTTCTAACACGTTAGAACACGTCAAATTTATCGACAGATATAATATGCTTCTATTTCCTATTCAAATTCACTTCACACTAAGAAAGTTTAAAATTACTTAATTCATGTCGATTTTGCATACCTATGAAAATGGAAGATTATGAAGTGTATTTTAGACACTTGATGCTTCTTGATTAGCCTAAAGGCGAAAATACCTCACAAACAACAAAAATGATAGGTGCTGTGTACAGTGAAGGTGCTTTGGCTGACAGAACTGTGCGGGAGTAGTTTGCTAGGTTTAGAGTTGGTGAGGAAATTAATACTGAGCATCAGGAAAAGACAGCTGAAGTTTTGTGTCGAGGTATCCCCGATAAATATCGAAAATCGATAATCGAAAAAATCGGGTTATAGAAGGAGTGATCCGATTTTAATCAAATTTGATACACTCATAGACATAAGAAACGATATTCAGAAGTTTCAAGATTGCAGTTCTTACAATAGTGCAGAAAATCGATAATATCTCTCTCTCTATATATATATATATATATATAAAAGGCAAGATGTTTGTGTGTGTGTGTGTGTGTCTGCTTATCTGCCTGTATGTCTGTATTTTTTTTTTTCAGCCCTTTTATTTAAGTTTTTGCTTCGGGTTTGGCTCTAAGTTGGTATAATTGTAGTTCTTAGTCTCAGCCATGATACCATTTGCTCAGAGGACTTATTTAGCCTTCAAAATTCAGTTTACGACGAAAAAAACTTATTTGGTATCGATACCAGGAAATCAAAATTTGACTTACATCCATTCATTTTTCTTTCAGTCTACGGTTTCGCTTTAACTGGAAACAACTATTTCTTTTTAGTCTTTCGTGCCAACGTCCAAAGAGTCTGAGCTTCAGGATCATGGATTAGTTTTAAAGCATTCATTACACCCGAGCAACGCCGGGCTATACTTCTAATGTATATATATATATATATATATATATATATATATATATATATATAAAGTTGGATTGGTGTGAGTTTGTGACCCTGGATTTCACGCTTTTGCGATTGTTTGACAATCGTGAAAATATGTATATATTATATATAAATAATCTAATATATATAACAAATTGCATATATATACATATATATATACATACATACATACATTTCACACACACACACACACACACACACACACACACATATATATATATTAGCAAACTGTTATATGGCTTAGAATCGTGGTCCCCATATGAGACCCATATGAAAATCAGTTCAAAGGTTGTCTCGACGTGATTTGTGGCTCTACTTTTGCCGATAGGATGTTCAAGGCCGATCTTCTCAAAATTTAACATTGGTGGAATTGAGATAATTTCTGATGCAGTAACAACTTTGCTGGGCAGGCCATTTTGCAAGAATGATTGACGACAGAATACCTCATTGTATAACCAGTTTGATAGTAGATAACGTAATGTTGGACGGCCTTGGTTTATATATAAAGACAAGCTAAAGAGGAACTCCTCAGCTATTCATGTACTAACTTCGCGTGAGTTGCCCTTGGATAGAAATAACTGGAGATATTTGTATCATAGTGGTATCAGAAATCTCAAAATAAGTCATATTGACCGGCTAAGAGACGAAAGACAACGGCAAAAAACGTCAGCATATGTGCACGTGTGTATTAGACAAAAACAAAATATTGCACTATGTATTAACTAAAACAAAAACAAAATATTTTCAAAGAAAATCACTGTGAAATTTGAGTTGATAAAAACTACAAAAATAGAAAACTCAAAATAAATTGTAATTTACGACATTTTATAACTGGAAATTCAATCGTATTTTTACGGATGTGATAGACCAAATATGACTAATTTATCAAAATCGACGTAAATTAATGAACGAATATGAAAGTTGATACATTGTTCAGGTTTGTAGAATTAGCAATAAATCGGTTGTTTGATGGAGATCCACTTTTAAAATGACGTGTGTTGAGCTCGTAAATTTCAACTAACATTGGTTTATCGTTCACAATGACTTCGTTGTCCAAATGCCAACAGACACGACGATTTCATCAGTTTTTGTTTTTTCTCTGGAAAATTTATCGCCTTTTTCACACGCCATCTTTTTTAGCGATTTTTAAAAGTTGGTCTCATCAACTTTATGTACATCAGCCATTTCTCTTTGTCTCTCTACCTCTTTCTTCCTTTCTCTATTTCACTCACTCAATGACAAATACGCACACACACACACACTTCTTTACTGTCTCATTGCTTTCTCTTTATATCTTATGTACCTTTACTTTTCTCGCTTTCTCTCTCGCTGTATTTTCGTTTTTGTTAGATCTTTCCATACCCATGTCAGTTTCTCTTGCTTTTTCAACAACTCCTTTCTATCAGTCAGTTAAGTGCCGTACGTGATACACGCTTTGGGCGATCATGTCTCGAAAGAGACATACTGACTGGGCTGAAGATTATCCCACAGTAGTTTGCCATTGCTTTCTGCGGTAGACTGGTTGACAGCCAAGGCTAGAGAACCCAATTTGTCCTGTTATTTGACTCATAGCTAGAGGGGCAAGAGATGTATTATACTATTAAGTAGTAATTAGTGGGGGATCAGTTTATTACTTCATAACAATATAAGACTGATCCCCAATTTATGCCCAGTAGAAGCCTTAATCACGTTTTCAACTATTATACTCAGTTAAGTACCATAGACGATACACGCTTGGGCGATCATGTTACGAAAGAGACATGACTGACTGGGCAGAAAATTATCCCGCAGTAAGTTGACATTACTTTCTGGGATAGAGTGGTTGCCAGCCAAGGCTATAGAACCGAAACTGTCCTATTATTTAACCCATAGCTGAAGGGAAGAGACGGATTAATACCTTTCCCAAGGGTAATTGTGTGGAAGTGAATGCAAGGTATTCAACTGGAACTCGAACTCGGCACCCTCGCTTTGTCGTTTCGAGTCGATATCCACTGCACCACAACGCACATATTTTCGTTTTTGTTAGAATCTTTCCGTGCTTATTTCAGTTTCTCTTGTTTTTTCAACAACTCCTTTCTATACTTGTCAATAATATTCAACCCTCTCTTTCTTTCTTTCTTTCTTTCTTTCTTTCTT
Source organism: Ascarosepion bandense (assembly GCA_037127315.1). NCBI lineage: Eukaryota > Metazoa > Mollusca > Cephalopoda > Sepiida > Sepiidae > Ascarosepion > Ascarosepion bandense. The sequence continues at coordinate 2,187,404 of JBBBDQ010000995.1, read as the reverse complement.
TCGCTTTTCCTCTCTTTCTCTCTGCCTCTGGTGCTTTATTCAAGGTCAATATTCCTGATTCCTTAAGTAGAGTTTTGTATATATAATTATAATCTATTGCAAGTTAGACTATTCTAGCAATACGGTTTTTACTAGTACAGACATATAGAGAATAGTATGTTGTGTTACGCTTCCAAATGAAAAAGTCCTTCATCCCATAAAGTTATAAATTCTTATATCTTTACTTCGCTTTAAACAGCGACTACTGGTGACGAAACAAAATGCTACACGATATCACCTGTCGCACATTCGTACACACACACACATATGTGTTTCTGGGAGAGAGCGCCTCGGTCACGGTGACTTGTGACTTTGCGCTAGCACAACCATCGACGGCTCCTCAAAATGAGCCGTTTACCCAATTTCACTCACAAGGCTTTGGTCAACCCGTGATGCTTTTCAGGCATTTTCCAAGGGTCCCGCACTCTGAGATCGCCTCCTCCAGACCGATAACATCAAGAAGGCACTCTCCTGATAAATCGACCATGGTCGGAATTATGGTCAGAAAGTGAACATTCTAATCATTATATATACGTTCTAGTAGACGGGTGAGCTCCGAAAAGGGCATATATATATATATATAATCCCTTTCCTATACCAAAACTTTGCTCTCTCAGGCACGTTTGTATTTATTCAAAATACACAAAGCTCACCTGTAGTTTATACTCAGCAGATTTTGGTTACAGTTTCTAGGCGAGTGCATTATCTAAACTGATCAGTAGTTTGAACAAGGCCAGTGCGCTCAAAACCTCGTTCACAATGACCTATGACTTCTTATATATATATATATATATATATATATATATGTGTGTGTGTGTGTGTGTGTGTGTGTGTGTGTGTGTGTGTGTCGTTTCTAGATTCCTTCTCCTACTTTAATCTGCTATATTCTTTGTGTGTTATGCATGATGCACGCTTTGGTGATCATGTCTCTTTTTCGACTCAAAATTGATTTAGCAGAATTCTTGCAGTAGGCACACGTTACTATTTGCGGTAGATTAGTTGCTAACCAAATGTAGGGCTCGTTCTGAGCTGCTATTTAACATATAGCTGAGGAACTATTTCTACATATTTTGATAATCTTAAATTTCCGAACAAAATACTTCAAGCCATTGTTAATTTCTGTTAATTTTTCATGTTTAAAATGTTTTGTTGTTGAATTTCATAACCGTTATGATAATTGCAGAATTTAACTGACTTTAAAATGTAGAGATAATTTTTTGAATTTGTGGCTATTGTTCTTATTACTACTAACATTAATCTATGAGAAAATACTTTGATTTAAGAGTATTTTATTTTATTTAATACAGTATTAAAACAAAGTTTTAATCTTCTCTGAAAGTTGTGCAAATCAGCAAGTTGAAGCTTAAAAATATTGTCTTCGTGCTGAAACCTTTCACACACACCTATTAACCTTCCCACCCTCATATAACCTCCATGGTAACTTTCTGATTCACAAAAATGATATTACCTATGGTCTTTGCAAAATTCCCAATAATTCACTGCTTCCAACCACTCATATATGTTTTTTTTATTTCTTTTGCTCCTGTTTATTGCATTCGCTCATGATTTGACTGTTTCGCTTTTTCTTTCTTCGCTTAGTTAACGTTTCTTCAATTCTTGAGTGATATTTTTAGCAGGTTTGAACTCTTATTCCCGAGGTTTCTGTTCCCCCGAGTCAAATTTTGTTTTCCCCCTCTTTTCATTCTAAACGTTTCACAGATCATTTCAGATAGATAGATAGATAGATAGATAGATAAACTTGAGTGCTGCTAGTATTAATAAATTCTATTGTATCTATTTTTAAGGGCTCAACAGTGTCAAGTGTCCCCCCCCCCACCCGCTCTTTAACAGTCCCTGGGTTGTCATTTATGCTGTCGCGTTAAAACTGCATTTCTTCAGAATTTTTTTGTGGGGTGATTTTGCGCCAAATTTCCTTTTTCCGGCCAAGCAAAACGAACAGCAGCGACACTCAAAGGGAAATGAGCAGAGAATAGAAGAAAAAATATTTTCAAATTAATTCTTAAACCGAATAAAAGGCGTAGGTTTTAAAAAAAATTGAAATTGGATAAACCGCGATAAAAGATAATGAACAATACAAAACGAAAAGAATAAAGCCAATAATAATAATAATAATAATAATAATAATAATAATAACAATAATAACAAATGTGATGATGCTTTACCAGGTATGGCTCTCACGCCTTCTTATGTTAATCAATTGGAGATTTTTTTTCTTGAGGAATTAAGAGTGGCTACAGTAAATAACCCTTTTAATACCACAAATTTGCTTGTCAGTTGCCTGAGAGTTGTACAATTCTGAAGGACTGACGCACTGTGCATCTCCGTTCATGGCGGGGGGGGGGGGTAATGAGAGAGAAAATACCCAGGTGGAAAAAGTGATTTTAACTTTTTCGTTTGATATGATGATATAAGTCGACTTCAGAGTTACATCTAGAGACGTAGAAAGCACGGTGGAATAATGGATAACGGTTCGGACAGAGTTCGAATTCCAGTCGGATTCATTACATTAATTTATGTGCTAATATCATTGAGAATGGTAGGAATTCATTTCTTTTACCCCCAGATATGGGTAAATAGCAGGACAGACTGGGTTCTATAGCTTTCTTTGGCTAATCATGAAAATCTTGCTGGGCTTGAAACTTTATCAACTGCTCACTACAGGAAAATCTGCTCACCAAATTCTCTTTGTGGAACCAAAAGAGTACCATAAAACTTCTTCTAGGGAAGAAACCTACTCAATCCGACCGGGGTGAATGCTGCCACAGATCTAGGCAAACTTGTGTGGCGCTTTCTATCGGAGAGCGTAAGAGAGCGAACTGGGTTACCTGACATAAAGTTCTTTCGAACTAACTCCCAAATACAAAGCTATTCACTGGTTTTAGCAAAATGCGTCGTCATATCGTGTATATTTGGCTGTGGTGCGTATGTTTAGTTTACCCTTATCAGTCACATGATGGGCATATTGGATCTCTTATACTTGTATTCTAGCTGTAACGTGTCCATAAATTTATGTCAAAAGGCGCACAGCGCTTGTCAATCGGAAAAAAAATTCTTCACCTCCATGGCAACACTAGGCGTCATTGATCAATTCTTTTCCACTAGCTAAATTTATCTGATTTTCCGCCAACTGTTTGTAGCCAGTTTTTTGTTTTGTTTTGTTTTTGTTTTTGTTTTTTTGTTTTTTTTCATCGCTATAAAGAGCTTTAGTTATGAAAAGGAGATTCATGACTTTGCCCAAAACTGTTCTTTTACATCAAAACCTTAAGAATTTTACACTAAAAGATATCGAAGAGCTTCCTGTTATTGCAAATTGGGAAATTGTAATTGATTAAAATATAAATGTACTTTATTGTTTAAAATATTAATTTGTTAAACAAAAACGAAAATTAATTTGGATCCAGTCTAATAGTATCATATAAATCGATGGAAATCTTGCCTTATTAATACAATATGCAACCAAGCAGTCCACATGCAGGATTTATATTTTTAATAAAAGTAAAACTCTTTTTTTTAATTATAAATAATATCTAAAACGTGAATGGTTTTTAAATAACGAATATTGCTTCCACATTTGGTTTTATTCTAAGTATTTAGAGACTTTTGATAAATTCCAAAGAAGAATCTGCAATTATATTGGTCCTGACCTGGCTTCTTGGATTCAGTCATTTTTCCACTGCCTTTATGTAGCGTCCCTGTGCCTTTTCTATAAATACTTTCATATTCATTGTTCTGAGGAATTTTCCTTTATGGTACATAGATTTTTATGAATCTATGCAGAGTCTAGATTAGCAGCCAAGGTCTCATCATTTTACAGTTGAAATGATTAGCTGTAACCGTAAGTTCTATGCTAACAGTTTCTTCTCTCACACTTCTCACTTGTGGAACACTCTTCCGGTTTCTTGTTTTCCAGTCAACTGTTATCTTCAAAAGTTGAAATGCAGTATCAATCATTATCTTCCGACTTCTTAATTTTTATTCTTTTATTGTCCTCTCTTCTTAATAGTGTTGTTCTCATATTCTCTGACACTCAATAACCCCATGCGTCTTAGTAGCTTTATTTCCTTGCTTCAGTTGAAATGATAACAAAAATATGAGTATGGTTAGTTAATAACTAGCTAGAGTAACGTGCAAAAAGTGGTTAAAACAGGCCACAAATCAAAAGGCCGTCAAGAGTTACCGCCAAGAAAAATCATATTTTCCAAAGTGAATTTGACAGGTGGCGCCGCAAATGGAACCTTTTGGATTCGTGCCCTATTGTAGGCAAAGAGTTACTTTCCAAACGTATAAAGTTGCATATGTCGGATGTTGTTAATAAAAACGAGTCGTGACCTAATAGGTATTGCTTTCAGGACAACCGTTGTACATTGCAAAAAAGACCTTTTAACGGTTTCTTACATTCTCACCATTTCTCTGTCGATATAATTTAGTTGGAAATATTTTGTTGGTTTTTTTTTTACCAATCGTTTTCATTTACGAATTGTTTGTTGTTGTTGTTGTTTTAGTTTTTTTTGTTGTTGTTGTTGTTTTTTTTTTGTTTTTTTTTTTATCAGACCAGAAGAAACTGTAAACCGAATTTTCACACCCAAAATATTTTGCTTAAAAAACAAAAAAAGCAATCAAGTTTGTGCATCTTTTTGGGAAATGCGATAGTGTCAACTTAGCCGCCAATATTTTTTAACTAAGCAAAAAATGTAAGGCGTGCTTTTGATTTTGTACTAATTTGTATTGCTTTTTAAACACCCAAAATGTTTTCCATTATCCTTAAAAGTTTGGTGTTGCTCACATCTTAAATGCATGATATTCTCATCATCCTTCAGTAGAACCATTTTTCTATCACCTCATGTTTCTTCTTTCTCTGTGCAGAGATGGTCCATTTACTGCCATATAGGATGATATAAGTAACAATTCAGCTCTCCTTTCTTTATTTCTAACCAAATGTTCCTGTTTTCTTAATACTTTGATTAGCTTTGGAAAGGCAACTTTCCCTATTCCAATGCACCTTTCGATTTTGGTGACGCCCTTAACGTCTTCTGTTAAAACACTTCTCAAATAATTTTGATACTTTCTTGATTTTGAGGTTACTCAAATGATCTCTCTACCTTTCTTTCGTTCTCTTTCTCTCATTCACTTACTTTCTTTCTCAAAACACAAGGGAAATAGATCCATGCCTTTTCCCGAGAGTATCAGTGTAAAATGAACATTATATATCTATAATCATTATTTACATTGTTTCAATTGTTGTTCTCATTTTTATTGCCGTATTTACAATGTTTCCACCATTGTACGCTCCTGCCTTCTTCAGGTAATATACGTTGACATTTCGAAATGTACCCCTTTATTTAGTCCATAGGTGTAGATTGTTATTTCTATCAAGTGAACTAAATAAAGAGTTCATATATATATATATATATATATATATATAGTGTATCGAGGCAACAGATAATTTTCTAAACATATACTGTTAAATATAAGAAACAATGAATATCTATTATGTTTAATCATGAGCCGTTCTAAACATCGTATTTTGGCTTTAATTTCAGTTTAAAATAAAGACGAAAATGGTGGATGTTTTGTGTTAACGTCCTTGTAACCTCTCCGAAGATGACTAATGTGAGCCGAAAGCTTAGAACAAACTTAATAAAAAATTATCCAAATGTTGGAGAATTTTTGTCTTTATTTTCCCCTGAAATTAAAGTCAAAATACGATGTTTAGAACGACTCATGATTAAACATAATAGACATTCATTGTCTCTTATATATATATATAGCCCTGAGGTAGAATCGCCGACTGACGCCACTTCGGTCGGGTTTCAATACTGGGTTAGAAGCAATCGGAGTCTAACCGTACTGATGAGCTGTGATACAGCGAAACAGATCTGTCTGCGGATGGCTATATATATATATATATATATATATATATATATATATATATATATATATATGGCGTTAAAGACAAATTATTTTTAATATAATCAGCCATGCCAAATTTTAAAATAAAAACACCAGTCGACCAGTTTCGTCCCCTCTCATCAGGACTGTAAAACGGGAAAAAATTATGAAAAAAAGAATTTCTGTAATGGATGAAAGGAATGAACAGAAGGGGAAAACCTTTTTTTGATTTCTGATAAAAGTTATTACATCTAAAGATGCTAAGGACCCACCAGTGCAAGCCTAATCAAACATTCCCTTTGTTTTCAAAGTGAGAGCTGCTTGGATCTGATAAACAGCGTCTCCAACACCTTCCGATGAAATAACGAGTGCGATCTGGTCAAGACGAAGAACCAGTTCACACTACAACTCGGATTATTTATCAGATGATCCGCAATGAAAGACCTGTTTGTATTTCGAATGGTATAACCAGACGTAAAATTCTTGTAGAGTATTTTAGCAGGCACATGTTTAATTCTAACATCCAAATGTTGCGTCGTTCTATCTATTTAGTCGACTCCACAACTACATTTAAAATGATAAATAACAGAATTAATATGGTGGTAGGATAGAATGTCTTTACGCATCGATGGAAAGACAGATCTAGTTTTAAACGAAACACGTACATTGGCTGCACAATAACACTCACGTGAACTTAATGAAATACGCTTGGCTAAAGTCTCACTAACACTACCCACCCACTCTCTATGGAGAAAGATTGAAAATTTTTCAACCGTCACTGGTTTAATTTTGTGAAATTCAGCAATCTTCCCACGAATAACCGATTGAGCAATGTCCGATGGGTAACTATTGCTCACAATGATACTAGTGATACAGCTAATTTAATCTTTTGAAGTGTCAACTGAACAAATCATTAACGTCCTGTGGGTCAAAGTCTTAATCAGATTAATCTTTTGTTGTTTAGAACAAAAAGAATTCCATCGAGTATAGAGACCCGTAAAGTTAGGCTTCTTATACACAGAAGTAATAAAAAAGGAAGGTGTTTTATGAACTAAAACATCTAAGAAGGGGAAAAACAATTGACCTCCTTATCTACCGTAAGTTTAAGGGCAGGATGAACACCATTGAATAGGGAGAAGAATTGGTCGACTTCCGAATCATTGTTGAAAACTCAAAAAGTGTCATCAACATAACGGAAGTAGACCGTGGGCCTGGAAGAACTTAACAGTAGTCTCTTCTCATTAAGCCCCACAAATATATTATCCAAAACAGGGCCCAAAGGGGAACCCAACGCTACACCAGCAATCTGACGATACATGGTATTGTCAAAACTGAAATCGACAGACATAGTGGCAAATTTCATAAGTTCAAGAAAAACATCTTCGGGTATTGTCGCGGGGGTGGGTGGAGTCAAATGACTACGATATAGCAAATCATTACAAATATCGATAGTCTTTGATAAAGGAACACATGTGAAAAGTGTGCATATGTCAAAAGAACACATAAATCCACCAGTGGTATCGCAATTCTGAATAAATTAAGCAAAGGAAAGGGAATCTTTGATACAGAATGAACTATAATGCCTAGACAGCAACTTAGCAACTTTATGTGGAGATGACTCTATCATAGAAATTATGGGTCTGAACGGAACACCCTCTTTATGAATCTTAGGTAATCCATAAAAACGGGACGAATGGAGCCAGACGGTCTTAATTCCTCGGACATTTCATGGAAAAGAACACCACTTTTTACCCATTTTTTACAAGACGTTTCTGAAATCGAATTTCAGAGGTCAGAGTATAATCATGGGTGTCAACGGGCCCAAGACGTTAAAATTTGGAAGGATCATTAAGTATAGATAACATTTTATTAATGTAATCCTGGTAGTCCATAAGGACAACACCAGAACCTTTATCCGGTTTCGTCATAACCAATGAATGGTTATCCTCAAGGGACTTAATGATCCGGTGGTGTTCACTTCTCCATTTAGATTCCGAGGAAGAAAGAGAAAATCCGGCTTATAAATGCGCCAAGTCTTTCAATTTGGCTCGAAAGTCACTAGATTTATCTGGAGACAAAGTTTGAAGCTTTTTCAGAATTTGTTCCTATTTTACAATTCTGATGAGAGAGGACGAAACCGGTCGATTGGTGTTTTTATTTTAAAATTTGGCATACTCGATTATATTAAAAAAATTCGTTTTTAACGCCATAATAAAATTTTGTACCATTAAAAATTGTATTCAAATTGCTTGGTCATCAACGTACTTCGTGGCCGGGACGGTCTAAAGCATGTCTTATCTGTTGAGGGTTTCCTCTGTCTTAAATATTTTAAAGAAGTTCATTTTGAATTATTTAAATTCAACTGACAAGGTTTGTCTGTTTTATTTTTTTAATGTTTTGTTTACGAATAAGTTGTTGCACCTCCCGAGCAAATTTATAAAGAAATTATCTGAAATTCATGTTTTTCTTCGAGTGGATTTCATTGCCTCGGTAATTATCAGAAAATTGTTGTTGTCAGTGTCATAAAAAAATTAGAATCATCCTGGCATATATTGAGAAACTACATTTCAGGAAACTTGATAGAAGTATTTTGATTATATTGGATCACGACGTTTGAAATGGATGTTGGGAATATAACAGTTGTGCTTGAACATTTCCACGAATCAATCATAATTTATTTCTACGTCGTTGTGGCCGAAAGTTTCAGTTTGCTGGCCTGATGATCACAGCGGATTAAACGGTCTTTAGGAAAAAACTGTAACTAAGGTCCACTCATCATAATTGGCTCTGTTTGATGTTGAAGAAATACGTATGTGAACTCGGGAAACGAGAAGCCAGTCGTTACATCTGAGGATGTGTATGTATTAATATCTGGATTGTGTGTGCGTATGAGTAATGTGTGTGTGTGCACGCGCGCGTGTGTTTCAGTCCACGTATGGTGATCTGGAGTCGATTATACACTACCTACTTTTATTTGTGTATCTGTTTAACATTTCCAAATGATAAATAAGTCAATAGAATATAACGGTAAAATCTATAATGAAGCCACCTTTGAATTTTGTCAGAGATGTAATATCGCCCTTTCCCCCTCAACGAATACAATATCTCTTTATAGAGATTACCACCCCACTGCATGACCCATATCGATTTAATTTCGGGGTCTCTTAGGCTCCGAAACTGTGCACCGGTTTCCGTTAAGAGTAAACTTCTTTTTTCTACTGATTTTAATTGTTTTTCATTTGCTTTAAATTACATTTTGGGGATCTAAGCAGTTTGTATTCATTATTGGTATTTTATAAACCGGATTTTAGTCTGACACAAGGTCATCAGTGGAAGTATTCGCGAAAGCATTTGCACAGGAGTCTTTTACACAAAGTAGTGATTCTTGAGAAGAAGATCTAGGAGTAAAACGCACTTCATACTAAAAGAATATATAGAAAATTAAGGTGATTCAACCCTGGTTACGTAACAAGGTAGATCTTGGATGTAAAAGTCTGAAACTAAAGAAAAGAGGTCATCGCAACATAGGAGTAGCAACAGAGTCGCGATAAGTCTACGATTTTGCACATAGGGGAAACGGATTGTAGGTCATCGTCGGAAATTCTACCAATTCTCTACAAATGTTAAAATAAGCATGAAACTGTTCTAAAGCAATATTACTAACTTGTCAATAATTAAACTACAAACGCTACTAACAGTACTATCAACATGAAGCAATATTCTAAAACATTATTACTGAACGTGTCAATAACAAAACTACTTATTCTCTACTCAAATTACCATCAACGTGAAACAATATTTATAAATTTTCAATAATAAAAGTACTAATTATCTATTAATAGTACTATTACCATGAAACAATATTTCTAAATATGCCAATAATAAAATTATTAATTCTCTACTAACATTACTATCATAATAAAACAATATTACTAAATCTGTCAATAATAAAACTACTAATTCTATACTAATATCAGTATCAAAATGAAACAATACGCTAACATATGTTATTAAATTGTCAATCATTAGACAAATTCTCTACGAATGGTATATCAGCATGATAAAATATTCTAAAACAATATTACTAATCTTGTCAATAATAAAGTACCAATTTTGTATTAATCACCATACCAACATGGAACAATATTACTAATCTTGTTAACAATAAATGTACTAATTTTGTATTAATCATACTATCAACATAAAACCATATTACTAATCTTGTTAAAAATAAAATTATTAATTAACTACTAATAGTACCATCATCATGAAGCAATATCACTAAACCTGAGAATATTAAATGAGCTAATTTTTTATTGACAGTACTCTAAACATAGAATAATATTACTAATCTTGTCAACAATAAAACTACTAATATTCCACTATTACTAACTCACAACGTGAAACAATATTCGAGACCAATGTTACTGAAAGGGGCACTAAAAATTACTAATTCTTTACTAATTGTACTATCAATATTAAACAATATACTAACATAGTATTATTTAATTAAATATAAAATATACTAATTTGCTACGAATAGTAAAAACAGATTGCAGCAATATTCTAAAACAATATTACTAAAATTTTCAATAAAAAGTTACAAATTCTCTACTAATAGTACTATCAGCATGAAACAATATTACCAATCTTGTCAACAATGAAACTACTAATTTTTTACTTATTGTACATTCAATATGAAACAATATTACAAACAATAGTGCTACAACTATCAATAATAAAACTACTAATTCTCTACTAATAGTACTATCAACATGAAACAATATACTAACATAATATTACTAAATTGTAAATTATAAGACTACTAATTCTCTACGAATACTATAAACAGAATGAAACAATATTCGAGAATATTAGTAAACTTGTTATTTATAAAATACTAATTCTCTACTAAAAGTACTATCAACGTTAAACAATATTCTAAATCAATATTCCGAAACTTGTTAATAATATAACTACTAAAATTTACTAATAGTACTATCAACATGAAACAATATTACTAAAATTTTCAAAAATAAAATTACTAATTATTTATTAATAGTACTATTAACAGGAAACAATGTTTTAGAATATGTCAATAACAGAACTATTAGTTCTCTACTAATAATGCTGAAATAATACTACTAAACATGTCAATAATAAAAATACTAATTCTCTCCTAATAGTGCTACCAATATAAAAAATATTACTAAATTTGAGAATAACAAAAATACTAATTTCCAATTAATAGTACTAACAACATAAAACAATTATACTAATGTTCTACTAACTGTACACTCAACATGAAACAATATTCGAAAACAATACTGCTAAAAGTGTCAATAAGGAAACTACTATTCCTCTACTAATAGTACTACCAAAATGAAAAAATATACTAATATATTATTTAATTATCAATAAGATGAATTCTCTACAAGTTGTGCATGATATAACATTTGAAAACAATATTACTAAACTTGTCAATAAAAAACGACTAATTCTCTACTAATAATATTATCAGCAGAAAACAGTAATAGTAATTGTGTCAATAATAAAACTATTAATTTTTGTTAATAGTATTATCGACACAGAACAATATTACTAAACCTTTCAATAACAAACGTGTTAATTCTCTAATAGTACTATCCTTATGAAACAATGTTGCTAAACCTGTCAAGAATAAAACTGCTATTTTTTTACTAATAGTACTCACAACATGAAACAATATTCGAAAACTACATCTTTAACCTATAGATAAAAAACTACTAATTCTCTACTAATAGTACTATGGAAATGAAACAATACAGTAACATATAAATTACTGAATTGTCAATCATAAAAATACTAATTATGTACGAATTTTACAATCAGCATGAAACAATGTTCTAAAGCAATATTACTAAACTTATCAATAATTAAACTAAAATTTCTACTAATAGTACTAACAACATGAAGCAATATTCTTAAAAAATATTGCTGAGCATATCAATACAAAGATTACTAATTCTCTAATAAATGTACTATCAACATGTAACAATATTTATAAATTTTCAATAATAAAATTAATAATGATCTATTAACAGTACTATTAAAATGAAACAATAATTCTGAATATGTCAATAATAAAACTCTTTATTCTCTACTAACAGTACTATAAGAATGAATAATATTACTACACATGTCAACAATAAAACTACTAATTCTCTACTAATATTACTATCAAGATGAGACAATATATTAACATATGTTATTAAATTGACAATAATAAGACGGATTTTCTAAAAATAGTACAATCAGCATGATACAAAATTCTATAACAATATTACTAATCTTGTCAATAATAAGCGTACAAATTTTGTATTAATCATACTATTAACATGAAACAATATTACTAATCTTGTCAATAGTAAAATTATTAATTAATTACTAATAGTACTATCATCATGAAACAATATTACTAAACTTGAGAATATTAAATGTATTAACTTTCTATTAATAGTACTCTCAACAAAAAAATAATATTACTAATCTTGTCAATAATGAAACTATTAATTTTCCACTAATAGTACTCTCAACATGAAACAATATTCGAGACCAATATTACTAAAAGTGGTATTAAAGAAATTGCTAATTGTCTACTAATTGTACTATCAAAATTAAACAATATACTAACATAGAATTATTTAACCGAAAATAGAAAAATACTAATTCGAATAGTAAAAACAGCTTGAAACAATATTCTAAAACAATATTACAAAACTTGTCAATAAATAACTATGCATTCTCTACTAATAGTACCATCAACATGAAACAATATTGCTAATCTTGTCAACAATGAAACTACTAATTTTTTACTTATTGAACTTTCAATACGAATCAATACTGGAAACAATAGTTCTACAACTGTTAATAATAAAACTACTAATTCTTTACTAATAGTACTATCAACATGAAACAATATACTAACATAATATTACTAAATTGTAAATTATAAGACTACTAATTCTCTACGAATACTATAAACAGCATGAAACAATATTCGAGAATAATATTACTAAATTTGTAAATTATAAAAGTACTAATCCTCTACTAAAAGTACTATCAACGTTAAACAACATTCTAAAACAATATTCTGAAAATTCTCCATAATAAAACTACTGAACTTTACTAATAGTTGCTATCAACATGAAAAGTACTACTAAAATTTTCAAAAATAAAATTACTAATTATTTATTAATAGTACTATTAACACGAAATAATATCTCTGTCAGTAATAAAAATATTAATTCTCTACTAATAATACTATAATAATGAAACAACATTACTAAACATATCAATAATATAGGTACTAATTCTCTACTAATAATACTATCAACTTGAAACAATATAACTATTTTTTCAATAATATAAATTTTCATTCATTAAAATAGTACTATCAACATGAAACAATATTACTAACGTAACAAAAGTACTAATTCTCTACTAATAGTACTAGGTTCATAAAACAGTATTACTAAACTTGAGAATAACAAAAGTATTAATATTTTATTAATAGTACAATCAACATAAAACGATATTACTAATCTTGCCAAAAATAAAACTACTAATTTTCTACTAATTGTATGATCTACATGAAAAAATATTGGAAACCAATATTACTAAAAGTGTCATTAAAGAAACTATTAATCCTCTACTAATAGTACTAGCAAAATGAAACAATACACTAACAAAATACGATTTAATTGTCAATCATAGTGCTACTAATTTTCTATTTATGTTATTATCAAAAGGAAAATTGTACTAAATCAATCTTATTAGCCGTGTCAATAATCAAACTACTAATTATTTATTTATCGTACTAACATTAAAATTATACTATAATTATAATACAAAATTTGTCAATAATAATGCTACAATCTCTACGTGTAGCACTAACAACATGAAAACGTATACTGAAGCAATATTAGTAAACTTAACAATAATAAAACTACTAATTTACTACTGATAATCATATTGTCAAGGAAAATAATATTAAGACAGTATTGCTGTTGTGGTGTAAAAACATAAATAATTGAAAAGTTTAAACAAAACACACACACACACACACACATATATATATATATATATATATATATATATAAATCTCTACTAAAAGCACTATAAGTAGAAAATTTACTAAAACAATATCATTAAATGATGTACTAAGTTAACATTACTAATTCAGTACTAATACTAGGATCTCCATGGATGTTAAATCCATTCGTACTTCATTTTTCTTGAGATATTACTAACAGTACAATCTACGAAAAGCTGTACTAAATCAATCTTATTAAACTTACAGATGATGAGAATACTAATTATCCATTAATAACGGCAACCACATGAAAATTATACTCAGACATTCTCATCGAAATTGTAAACAACATAATTAGTTACTAATCGTACTATCATATATCAGCCTATTCATCATTAAACGTTTTAATCATGTGATATTACTAATTCGCTACTAATAGTATTATTCACATTACTAATAATGCTATACAAAACACTATTACAACAAATAATTATTTACTAATAAAACTTTCGCCATGAAATGTATGATATAACAATCTAATGACCTACGTAATTAATGTAATTTTACTAATTCCCTACTAATGGTAATGTCAACATGTAATCTACACTAAAATAATCTTACTAAACCTGTACATACTAAAAGTACTAATTATATTCTAATGCTATTATCAACATGAAAAGCATCGTAAAACGATCTTTTAAACATTTATTGAATACTGCTGCCATATCTGGTTGGGTGCTCCTGCTATCCACCTAGGTGTCCTTGACAAAATCCAACGGAGAATCTGTAATGTAATCTATCCCGACTTGGCAGCTCAAATACAGTCGCTTTCTCACCATTATGGGTTAAATAACAGGATAGATTGGGTTCTATAGCTTTGACTGGCAACCAATCTACCACAGAAAGCAATGGCAACCTACTGCGGGATAATCTTCTACCCAGTTAGTCATGTCTCTTTCGAGACATGATTACCCAAGCGTGTATCACGTATGTCACTTAACTGACTGAGTCTTATTAAACGTGTGACTAATGCAGTTTTACAAATGTGCTCTTCGTAGTACTACCAACATGGAAAGAATGCTTACTAACAATCTTACTAAACGTACTAAAGGTAACTTTACTCATTCTTTACTAATATGAATAAAGCTGGATGTTAAAATAAACTTATTAAAGTTTTAAATAAAGACTAATTTGATACTAAAGCACTATGCATATAAAAATATTACTAAAGTGAATTCATTAAAGTGGAAAGTAATGTGACATTACTAATTCATTACTAATCGCGCTATCAACAGGAATAATATATCAAACCAATCTAATGTAACTAATTACTTTCTAATATCGTTTTGATCATTAAAATATACGAAAACAATAAACTGTAAATTATACAATACTATTAACTCTCTTCTAATAGTACTATTAACATCGCAAGCCTATTAAAGCAATCTCATTAAAATTTGCGACATTTCAAATTGAATAGCAATAACACTATCTACATGAAAAATATACTATAAAAAACTTCTGATGTTTCTACTTCCGGCTGTCCGAATGTGAAAACAATTGCTACACGCATTTCGTATATATTTCAATTTCATTCAATGAATAATCAAAAAACGGACAGAAGTTTCTTGGTTACTTTGTATTTTAACTAATTCGCTATTAATAGTACTATCAATATAAAATGTAGACTGAAAGAGTTTGAATTAACAACGAACTAATGAAATCCTCATTATCTATCAATAATACTATCAATATTAATTGCATATTAAAAGCACATTAAAGCATACCATATTAAGTTATTCCGACTTTATCAGTGACACGTCTGATCACTATAAGCACCTTTTTGTCTCTGCTCCTAATGAATGTAAGCGTACCTTAAATGATGCTAAGCTGTTGTTTGCTGATAGAATGAAGCAGCGTATAGCATCTCGTAAGTTTGATTCCAAAGATTCCTGACGGTTCTGCAAGTGCATGCTGAACAGCAGAAAATTCTCGATCCCTACTCTATTCAATCATTTCAAAGTCCTCAAATTCATAGCAGACAAGATCGAGTACTTTGCTCGCAAATTCTCGTCCAACTCCACACTCGACTCGTCTGGAGTACCCACACTCAATTTCTCACCTCGAACTGAGTCTCAACTGAGTAATACATATGTATAACTAGTTTCTAACATAATTTATAAGTTTTACCTTCATAAAGCAAGCGGAGTTGATGGAATTCTAGTCATCGTATTAAAAAAAACATGCCCTTGAGCTGGCTTCAGTCCTCTTTAAACTCCACAAGTATTGCCTCTCTACTTCCTGCTTTTATGCATATTGGAAGTCCTCCTGTGTTGTTTCTGTTTTTTAGAACTCTGGGGAACCCTCTGGTTTCCCAAATTATCTCCCTATTAGGCTCATATCTCTTTCGAGGCTCTTACCAATACTGAAATATTTGAGCATCTCACATTTCAAAATCTTCTCTCTGACAAACAGTATGGCTTCCGCTTTTCCAGGTCTACTACTGATATTCTAATGACCATCAATGAATATATATATATATACCAGGCTCTTGATAAGAACATCGATACTCGAGTTGCTGCTCTTGATATCTCTAAAGCATTTGACGTTGTTTTACATGCCAGCCTTCCGTGCAAGCTTCAGAGCGATATTTCTGGACGATTGTTTGATTTAATTCAATCATTACTATCAAATCGTAAAATGAAGGTTGTTTTGAACGGGCAAACTTCAAGAGCCTTTCATACATCCTACGTTTTTTCTGATCTTCATCAAGGATCCTCCTGATGTAATCAGTTCCTAACTAGGCGTCTATGCAGATGACACCATCACCTACTCCCGTCTCAATAGAATATCTGCCAAGGCTAACAAATTAAACCTGGCTGCTAACATTCAAAAAGATTTACGATCTGGAACTGAATGAGGCAAGTTCGACATCACCTGTGCCTCGTTTTTTCTCTCACTATAACTCTTTGGGCACCAGTCAGTCCCGGTCTTGCCTTGCTTGGGGTGAAATGATATAAAAAAAACATCTAATGCAAATTTAATAATCCTTGATTAATCAGCCTATCAACTTGAAAAATATTTGTTGACTGATTAACACCATCAGTTCAATACTAATATTGTTATAAACATTAAAAATATACCAAACCAAAGTTACTGAATGCTACCAATGTAAAATCATTTAACTAGCTGCTAATAATACTAATACCACGGCAAGTATAGAAAATCAGTTTTACTAAACTTGTTTATCGTATAATTTTGCTTATTCACTAATAATAATACTAGCAACATGAAATGTATACTAAAACATTCTTGTTAAATATGTAACTAATGTAACTTTATTAATTTTCTACTAATAATGCTACCAACATGAATATTTTTTAAATTGTTACTAATTAATTACAATAACTATCTACTAATATTAGAATAATCTCGAAAAATCTGCTTAAAATTGGTTACTTCTTGGTTAGACTTGATAAAACTTGTATGAATATGCACACACACACACACACACACACACACACCCACACACACACATATATATATATATATATATATTATTATTATTATTATTATTATTATTATTATTATTGTTAAATCCGACAAGAATAAGATGAAGCATCTATTTAAAATACGATGTGTTCATTATAATAACGTTTGAAGAAATATATACATATAAGTTTTGCAAGAAATCGCTCGTCAGGAAAAGAAAAATTGATATTTTAATTTTAATTTAAAGATTTGTCTAACACTGACGAGAGTTTTTTTATCATGTAAATATAAGACTATATATATATATATATATATATATATATATATATATATATATATTAAAACAAGGTAAGAGTCGCTGATAAGGATAAAGAATCAACTCCTTAGTGTGGGAAGTTACGGTAATGTTAATGACTTCCATTTCGGAGTACGACTTCCGATCACGCACGCCCTCTTTACGCCTTTAATTGTTGACAAATTATTAGCAGGTGCTCAAATAGATTGGATAATGGGGTCCATTAAAGAAAGTCGAAAGTGCGAGGAAATAAACGTATTTATAAGGAGGAAACCAATATCAAAACAAATAAGTTATGTACATCTCAACCATTAAAGCGAACAAGACAAGCGCTTTCTCTCTACTTAACTTGTTAGTTCTGAGTGAAAGCCTCACTAAACAAATGTGACAAAGTCAGAGCTAGTCACTCTTTAGTCAGAAATAAGAAAAAAAATTCCATCACAAGATAAAATGGCCAGTGTGTAGCATATATATATATATATATATATATATATATATATATATATATATATATATACTGAAAGGTTATAGGTCAGATTGAAATTAGACTAGTAAATAGCTATATTAGAAACTACTCAATACATGTTTGAAGAAAATTGAAGATTTAGCGTCTAGAGCATTTAGATATTTTGGTAGAAAATATCAACCGGTTACGCTACCAAGGCTTCGATCTTTTCGGCTTCGTCAGGAACGAAACCGAAAAAGTCGAAGCAATGATAGCGTAATCGACTGATCTTCCTTGCGAAAAAAAAAATATATATTCAGCAGTGCAGAGATGATCCAGCATTCACTGCCATATAGGAATACTGATATTACATAACATGTTGATACTCTTTTCTTTGCTGCTAACAAACTTTTCCCATTTCTTAATACTTTGATTAGCTTTTAAAAGCATTTTCGTTATCCTCTCGCAGTTTCTGATTTCGGTGTCTCACTTTTAGAATGACAGTGGAATATTATTGACTCTTATGACGTATCAAGACCATTTTAAACTTCTCTTCTTGACAATGGACATAGGGTTTTGCAATGGGCCTGTTTCTTGTTTGAGGGTTTCTCGCATTCCTTCATTTGTGAATTGTTCATGTAATAAATGCCTGGGATGGTTTTACTGCATTTCATTTCGAATTGCATGGATTCTTCGCTGTAATTCTGCTGTTAATGTCCAAGATTACGAAAGCACATGCACGTAACAATTTGGTTGTTAGTTTTGCGACTGTTGTCATTGTTAGAACTGATCTAGCATTATTCCGGGGCGGTCTTCAATGATAAGCGAGAAAGATATTTGAATTGACTCTCAATTTTTAAGTGTTCAGTCTTTTACTTTTTTTAGTCTTTAACAATAACGTCTAGACGATTTGCTTGCATTGTTTGATCTCTGTTCATAGAAAACTCTTATAGAATGGTAACATTTACTCCCTCAATTAATATTAATAGTAGTAAAAGCATTTCCTTTACTGCTGTTTACTCATCTTCTTCCGGGTCTCAAGCGATGTTCTAAGGTCAGGAATGGCATCATGACATTTTCACTGAGCATTTTTGTAAAAAAATATAAAACAACCTAAGAGTATACACATTTTACATTGATAAAGTCCTTCTTAAGGTGTGATCTGCACTTAGGAGAATATTTCTTTTGTATTTATTTAAAGCATGGACTACGATGGATCCTCCAAATCCAGGGCCCCAGCAACAATTGGAATTATTAATATCTCCATGTCCCACATTTCTTTTACATTGTTATTATTATTATTGCTGTATACATCTTTATGAAATTATATCGAGAAATATACAGACATAAAATTGTGTTTGTGCGTGACAGATATTTCTCTATATCAACTATTTAATTGGATCTTAATTTTCTTTCATTCTCCGTTCTTTCCTTCTTTTTCTTTCTCTTTTCTGTGACCTTCCGTATTCATGACTGAAACATGACAATTGGCTTTTCGCAAAAACCACAGACGTTAACCTTGATTACCCCGAGTAGACCTGTTCGTTCAAATCGGACCACCAACACAATACGAAAGATCGCGTCATTTTCATATTACGCTGCTCCCTGGTATGTGTGGGAATAATCATTCCATGTCTGTCTGTCCGGTTGATTAGTCGTCTACAGCTGAAAGTTTACAAAACAAGGCAAAACCAATAAAGATAAAAGGCAGCCATCTTTGTCGCTGTCGTTTGCTTGTTCAGAATTTTTTAGAAAACAAACGCTCACCGTTACAACCGAGAGTCTGCTTGACACTGGAGGGAAGTGAATGCTAACCGATATACACAATCTCTGATCATTAAAATGTAGTTAGCCGGTCAATTTCTCTCCATTATTTTGATCTCTCTGAGCCAATTCCGTGAGAGCAATAAACGATATTACGGATATCAGACATTAGTTCAAGGTTAAATAGATCATGTTTAGGCGAGAAACAATGAGAAAGCATTTTATTTTAATACACCCTGTCTCGATTATGTATATTAAAACCAATGTGTGTGTGTGTGTGTGTGTGTGTGTGTGTGTGTGTGTGTGTGTGTGTGTATAAATCCGGTCGCATTTTTATCGTTTTTGTCTGTTTAATTATATGAAGACTTCAGCTATAAGTTAAGTAGCAGAGTAGACTATGCGATCTAGACTTGAGTGTCAGTGAGTCAAAACCGTGGAGAGAGCAAAAACACATCACGATAGCAATTCAGTGATATTAAAGAAAGGAACCTGTCTAAGGAACCCCAATCGTTTACGTCATGAAGAGTCATAGAATTTTATTTTTTTAAATACGTAAAGAAAACCATCTGGCATTAAATGCAAAAAACGAATGAGATTTGTGATAAACTTTCGTTCGACCAGAATAAAAATAAATAAACGGTTTTTGTACGAAAAAAATTCCCATTGGCACTGTTAAAAATTTCTCGAATATATTTGTTTAAAAAAAAGCGAAACCGGATCACCATTTTTTATCGTTCATTAATGTGTCAAATAAAAATTATACCTTCTTAGATTCCAATTCAATTTATTTATTCATCTAATGAAACAAAATCCAATTTTAACAAATCTGTTGCTGCTTTTTTGTTTGTTTTTTCAATTTTTTTAATAGGGTATAATTCACCTTGGTGACTACTTGAGGTAGAGGGTTACTTTAAGGAGAGGAAAAACATAGATGACTCTAGACTTGAACAGGTCAGGATTATAGTCTGATCCATAGGGCCGTGGTTCGTTGGAAGAAGTTGTTTGAGTGGAACTTACTTCTCGTCGAGAAAATTCTTCTTCTCCAACAAGTCCGTGAAGACGCTTATGAACTTAAACAAGACTAGAAAGTGAAGTTCGGGCAGCTCTTGTCCAAATACAGTAATAATACTCCATTTTTGGCCTAATCTGGCTCTTACAGAGGTACGGGATAACATGAGGAGTCAGGTTCTTACTAGAGCGGTACAAGGAGCCGATCATTTTACCTGCATATTTAGCGATGGATCGTATATAGAAATTACTCAAGGCGCGGGACCTCTTCGAGGGGGACATCCGTTTATCTAAATTTATTTATATATGGAACTGTGTGTGTGTCTGTGTGTGTGTATCCGTTACCTATAGACTCCGAACGGCTGAATCGATTTTCTTGAAAATTTACACAATTGTACTATAAGCGTCTGCGAGTGTTCTTAGCTAGGTTTTGTGTCGAGGTACACCCGATAAATATCGAAATCGATAATCGAAATAATCGGGTTATAGAAGGAATGGTCCGATTTTAATCAAATTTGATACACTCATAGAGAAAGACATAAGAAACGATATTCAGAAGTTTCAAGGTTGCAGTTCTTACAATAGTGCAGAAAATCGATAATATATATAAAAGCTTTCATTACACCCGAGCAACGCCGGGCTATACTGCTAGTCATGAATAATGGTAGTTCGGTGTTTATTTATTTTTTATATAGTTTACCTATCACCTGCTGTAGAATAATAATAATAATAATAATAATAATAATAATAAGTATGTTCTCACTGTAGAAATTAATCACGGTACTATATTGTATTCAGCAACTACTTTACAGACTGGTATGTCTATTGGCTGTCTGTCCTTCAATATGGCAACGAATGCTGGACAATTTCTTCAAAGATTAGGGAAAATCTGGAAACAATCGAAATCTGTTTCTACAGAAGGATGCTGAGGATACCATGGACTGAACATGTGAGCAGCGATTAAGTTTTGGAGAGGATGGAAACGACGGTGTTGGAATATAACTAGTTTGGTTTGGGAGGCATTGTATGTAACCAGCCAGACACCCCCCACTAAGGGTTAGACCGGAAGCGAGGTCAGCGGCTAATCTCTGACCGCCAAGATCTTTGGAGATGCGCTTAAGTATCGTCGTATCATTGGTGTAGACATTTATCAGTGATAAGAGTATATTCTTAGGTAGATCATTTATATAAGTCAGAAAGAGGATTGGTTTGAGAACTGATCCCTGGTAGATCCCTGCGTTAACGGCCAGGCCAGGGTGACGGGTGATTCAGGGATTTATCTATAAGGAAGGAATCTATAATAGTAAAAAATCCTCCAGTGATTCCATTGCTGGAGAGCGTGTAAATCTTTTTGAAGGCCTTCGAGATTATCTTTGCGGTATGTGTATCGTCAAGGGCTTTCCCAGAGGTTGTCCCTGTCCACGTTTTCGACGACCTTCTTGTTCACAATGGCCTCAGAAAGTTTACTGATGATATTGAGGACACTAATGAGTTTGTACAGGGAGAAGTACCGGTTGCCCGTGTTCTTGAAGACCCAACATATGCTTATCACTTTCTACATGCTTGGAAAAAAATTCTCCTTCGAGTAGCGGTTAAATAATTTTGCTAGAATCGGAGATAATTCTTGGTTGATATTTTAGTGAAGCAAGTATATTACTGAGATATGCTCAATAAAACTTAGGAAGTTGGGAAGGAGATGGCTTTTGTCCTCTGGCATTGAGATTGAGGCAAAGATCGAGATGAAGAGGCTCACCTTGTCTGTCGAGTAGGATATAACCTCGATGCCCTTTATAATAGTGGGCAGAACTGATTTGCTTCTGTTCATAATTGGTTGGTGATCTTCCAGAATTCGCGAGATTCAGTTTGTTTCCTTTCAACCTTGGCCTGGGCAGCTCGCACGTAACTGCACGTTACGTTTTCCAGAATTCTCAGTGATTGCAGGCGGTTTTTAAAGCAGTAGGGGCCAGACGACACTGTTCCTTGAGATAGATTGTGGAGTAGTTGTTCCGGTGAGCTATGGCTACAGCGCATTCAGCAATGAACCAGGGCTGACTGCATGTTTGGGCAGGTACAAAAAAAAAAACACTCAGTCTCGGAAAGATTTCATTCAAAGATTAGGGCAGCGGTTTTAGAAGCAACTTGTTTGAAGATTGAAAGAGGAGCTTCCGTCTTAAAGTAATGAAAGCTGTCCTAGTCTACCTTTTCATGGCGAAAAACTATTCTATGAAACGGTAAATTCTTTTTCTATATGCCCTGTCCTTTTAGGCGATCATGGCTTTCCACGTCTCCCTATCCCTTGTGGCTCTTAGTACGTTTTCTCCTGTTATGCCACGCAACCCCCGTTCCGTCATCCACCTGCTCAGGCTCTGCAAATATGTTATCCGCTGCTTTCCTCTGTCTCTTTTTCCTTCTATGTGTACTGTCAGTATCAGGTTCTCCAAGCTCTCCTTTCTCATTGCATGTCCCAGGAACTTCAGTTGTCTCTTCCTGATGCTCACTATTAATTTTCTTTTCGTTGCCATTCTTTCCAACATTTCATCATTGTACACATACTCGGTCCATGATATCCTCAGCATCCTTCTGTAGAACAACATTTCCGCTGCTTCAAGAGGAGATATCATTGGTTTGGAATCAATCTGAACGCTCCTTATGGAATGATCAGACGTGACAATGGGAAGTAAAACTATTGTTGTGCATTTGTCAGAACAGAATGTTAGAAAAAGGGGGATTGGTTTGATAGTTTTGTTCTTTTTCAATTTGATTACATTTATGTTTGTATGGTTTGGTTTAGGGGATGAAATGTCTACTAGCAACTAAAAATTCGGGATGGTAAAACTTGATTCAATCTTGTCGTATCAAGTTCTCAGCATTGGTAGACAACAGTTTTTGCGAATGTCCTCTTGCGAATGTCCTCTTGATTATAAACGACTCATCGATTTTGATAAACATGTAGGTTCGAGAGTTTCACGTTCCAAAGCCGACAACGGCCATGGCGAAAAGTGACACAAATAAGAAAATAAAGAAAATATCAATGTTAGCGTTTCCACCGATTCAGTCCATTTGATGGCCATTTAAACACTGGAGACTCATTGACCGAAAAGCGTAAATGTTCTTTTCTTTTTAGATGATGAGCTGGAATCTAGACACTGAAAAAAAAAGTTCTCTCTGACTTTCTTTTTTTTTAATTCACGTATTAATGTGTTTTTGCATGACCTATTTAAATGGGATCACAAGGCCGTATTTTCAAAGTGTTTACAGCTAATTTCCCTGAGAAAAACTGGCCCATTAGCGAACAGTAGCTACTGGGGGTAAAACTATATTCACTTTTGTATAATTTCTGTTACAAATGGAGTTGAATAAGACTAATGTAAAATGTATAACGAGAAGTAGCAGGAAATGAGTTTATTTTTATTTTCTTAGAATTATTTCTTAAATTTCAAACGTTATAAGCATCTCTTAAATTCTAATAGGGATTCAATTCAGCATATATGTTTTCTTGTTTTTTAATCGATTTACTATTTATGGTTTCTTAACCTTTTACAGGTTATTTATTTTGGAAGTACTAATGATTTACTCATACATATCCTACTAATTAACCCACCACTAGGGGAGAAGAGGTGGATGAATACCTTTCCGAATTGTATTTGCGCGGAAGTGAATCTAACGAACCCACCTGTGGATTCGGCAAACCGATGTCCAATTTCGAGCCGTTATAGATTACACCACTCGCAAATGTAAGCACCTGGTGTTCACAAGCGGTCACCCATCTAGGTACTAACCAGGCTCAACGTTGTTTAACTTCGTACGAGAACCGATGTTTCAACGTGATATGATCGCAGGCCACATTTTTTCAATTGTTGAGATGCAGTAGTTAAGAAACTCCACCCAATAATAGTTATCAGGCTTGTCTTGTTAAATTAGTTACGACTGAATAGTGAGTTCGGTCCTCACTGGACGCCCCATACATTCGGCCTTGTGCCACACCTAAGCTACGCTTAATAAATCACTATAAAGGAAACATTTGTTTCTTTATTCCCAACTTTTTCTCTAGATTGAGTGATTTATGGATTAGTTTATCACTGCTTATCAACCTTTTGAAGATTGTTTAATGCAAGAAAATATTTTTAGATTCTCAGGATACATTAAAGATAATGATGTTTTACTGACAAAAGTCTTACTAATTAACCCATAGCTTGGAAGAGAAGAGGTGCATTCCTAACCTTCTCAAGGTTATTTGCGTGTAAATGAATATAACGCACCTGACTGTAACTGTGACTCGGCCGTTCGATTTTCAATGACCAGCCGTTATCTTCTAATCCACCGTTTGCATATCCAAACTTACAGCACCTGGTGTTTCAAAGCGGTTACCCATCAAGGTAATAACCATAATGCTCGACGTCTTAACTTTGTTGATCGTACAGGAAATTATGTTTCAACATCTTCTGTCTTGTTACTTTTTTTAGATGATCTGTGGTGTTGATTTTCATTGGTGCAATCTTCCGTTTCCTAATTTAGAGGTCCGGTGAGTTGGGCGGTTATTCCAAAAATTCGCTATCATGACCTGAAAGTATTTTTGACTCGACTAGTATACAGGTTGCAGTGGATAAATTCTCGCCATTTTATATTGTTCATTTCGCGCATGCGTGTTGTTAGGTACCCTCCGTTGAAAAAAAGAGCACCATTATGTAATTCCCTCCGCAAAAAAATTGGAAACAGCATGCTGTACATCTTGGCATTCGCGCCGGGAGCACATTTCAGAGTGTTTGGGTGTCAATTTGTGTCAATCTGAAGAATCAAGCAAAGCCGTACAGCACGCAGTTTACAAATCTATTGGAGTTAATTGCTCTTTCTAACAGACGGTACTCTACTATACTGTGTAGGCGACAAAATTAACAACGCGCATGCGCGAAATGAAAAATATATAATGGAGACAATTTATCCATTGCCCCCTGCTCACACACACACACACACACACACACACACACACACACACATATATATATATATATATATATATACACTCTCACTGGTAGCACGACGCAGAATTTCATGCGCAACACAATCTTACCAAAGATTGTGCATGAAACGCCAAGTCGTGCTATCGGTGAGGGATAATATGTATGTTTGTTAATATATACTTAATAGCTCTGTTTTATTACATCGAGCACTATTTTATTAACACTAGCATTCAATATATGTTATCCTATATCTAGCTCTCGTTCTCTCTCGCTCTCTCTCTCTTTTCATCTCTCTCTCTCATATATATATATGTCAGTCAGTTAAGTGCCATACGTGATACACGCTTGGGCGATCATGTCTCGAAAGAGACATGACTGACTAGACAGAAGATTATCCCGTAGTAGGTTGCCATTGCTTTCTGCGGTAGACTGGTTGCCGACCAAGGCTATAGAACCCAATCTGTCCTGTTATTTAACCCATAACTGGAAGGAATAGACGGATTAATACCTTTCCCAAGGGTATTTGCGCGTAAGTGAATGCAATAAATTCAGCTAAAATTCGAACTCTGCTCCCCGATTTCTCGTTCGGAGCCGATATCCAATGCATCACACGACATATATGTATGTAGGGGTGAAAAATCTGTGACAAAATGTAAAAGCTTTTCGTGAAGGACGATACATAAAACACGAAAGTTTTTTTTTCCACTTTGTCATACATTTTCACCCATTTGTTATTGATATGTATATATCTTTATCTCATGTGTGTGTGTGTGTGTGTGTGTGTGTGTGTGTGTGTGTGTGTGTGTGTGTGTGTGTGTGCGTGTGTGTATAAAGACAAGGAATGCTTGTAGCCAGAGATAGCTAGCTGGCTAGATACATAGATTTGTACCCGGCTTTAAATCAAATACCGATATAAATCATTTATTTTTTACAAGACATTTAATACTTCTGGTGCTCTCTTATAATTATATTAACCCAAAAGTGTTACGAACATGTCAGAGTAATTGAAATCAAGAATCAAAGAATGTCGGAGTCAATTCACACCGTTGAACCTTATTATGTTTCGCTGAGTCAAACAAGTCCGACACACTAAGCAACCCTTTTTTGCCCGACTTTCAGAGCAGATGGAGTGAAAAGTAGTAAGTTAAAAGAGAAGTTCAAGTGGCATTTCTTAATCAACACCCGATATGGTGACAGTTGAGACATGATTCACTGTAAAGTGAAATGATTAAATTAGAAAGCGGCACTTTAAATGACGGGAGCCTGGTTCAATTAAAGAGCAATGGTTGACGAGCCAGATTTGTACGGTTGAGACAAGTGTTAAACAAATGACCGACCGGCCTCATATTTGCTCTCAATTCTAAGAAGATAAGTTTATTATTGATAAAGTTTACCTATCACCTGCTGTAGAATAATAAGTATGTTCTCACTGTAGAAATTAATCATGTACGATATTGCATTCAGCAACTACTTTACAGACTTGTCTAATGTCTGTATATCTTCAATATGGCGAGGAATGCTGGACAATCTCATCAAAGATTAGGGAACATCTGGAAACAATCAAAATATGGTCCTACAGAAGGATGCTGAGGATACCATAGACCGAACATGTGAGCAGCGATTAGGTTTTGGAGAGGATGGAAACGAAGAGGAAACATATTTAACATCAAGAAAAGACAGCTGAAGTTTCTGAAACAAGTAATGAGAAAGGAGGGCTTAGAGAATGTGATACTCACGGGACGGATAGAGAGAAGAGATTGGGGAAAGAAGCATGTTAAATACTTAATGAACTTGGGTAAACGGATGGCAAAACAGGGTTTGGGAGGAGTAACAGGAGAAGGGGTGCTCGGAGCTACAAATTATAGGGAGATGTGGAAGGTCATGGTCGTCTACGTCCTCAAGTGACACGGCACATAGAAGAAGAAGGAAGTTTATTGTCTAAGAAACCAGGCGTAAACGAATGTGAACTCCACCAAACAATCAACTTAATGAGCCACAAACAAAACAAAACTCATCATCTGCAGCAGAATCGACCCAAAGATAGGATAAGAACGGTGCGGGTTCGTCGTAGACACAAAAACTATGAACGTGATATATATGCTCAAAATGTTATCAGAAAGAGCTATACAAATGCAGAAGAACGTGTACTTGTTTTTTTTTTATTATATACTACGCAAAGGTGTTCGACAAAGTAAGCCAGAAAGATCTCTTGAAGCTGCTCGGCAACCTCGACATAATCGAGAAAGACATTAGAATAATCAAGAATCTATACTGGCAGAAAACCGCCTACATACGAACAGAAAATGAATTCAGCAGATATACAAGAATATAAAGGAGTGTAAGACAAGGGTGGATCTTCTCACCAGATTTATTCAACGAAGCACTTCTGAGAAAATTAAAAATCCTGCCATGATTCATCAATATTAGCCACAATCCTAACAATTTAAAATGTGCAGATGACACAGTGCTGATAGCAGAGACGGAAATAAAATTACAAATCCTCTTACAGAATGTATCGAATGAAAGCGAAAAGAAAGGACTAAACATAAACTACAATAAAACTGAATGCATGGTCATCAGTAAAATGAGGAGCCCAAAATGCCAAGTAAAGGTCGTGGGGATAGTAAAATCAAGCAAATATAGACATTTAAATACCTGAGAAGTGTTCTAACTGAAGACGGAAAGTACAACACTGAGATCCGAAAGCGTATTGGGATGGCCAAGATGCATTTCAAAAGCTAAGCAGAGTATTAAGAGACAACAAAATTTCGGTGAAAAACAATTAGATAAGAGTACTGAACTGTTAAGTGATATCTCTTCTTCTATATGACAGCGAAAGCTGGCCAATCTCTTCAATGATGAAAGGGAGACTCAAAGCAACATAAATGTTATTCTACAGAAGGATGATGGACCGAAGATGTGAGCAACAACGACGTTTTGGTAATAATGGAGACAAAAAGGAAGCTTAACAACAGAGATAGACCGCTGAAGTTTCTTAAACACGTTATGAGGAAAGGAGGCTTGGAGAATCTGATGCTGAAGGACAGGGAAAACGAGTGACATACTTGATGAGCTTAAGCAAATAAATAGCAGAGCAGATGTTGGAAGCAATAACAAGACAAAATTTATTAAGAGATGCAAGGCACAGGAAGATGTGAAGGGTCATGATCGCCTATGTCCTGAATGAACAGAGCACATAAAAGAAGATGTCTATTGCAACAGAAAGAAATATTTTGATATTTTTATGAATGATGACTTCATTGGAATGAATATGAAACGGTGAACTCTTTTCGCATAAATATGACAAATAGAAATGAACAGACTGGGAAAGACAGACAGGCAGACATGAAAAGACTTAGATATTAATATATTTAGATAGAGAATTAGACAGACAAACACAAATATGTGTGTGTGTGTGTGTGTGTGTGTGTGTGTGTGCGTGTGTGTGTGTGTGTATCTATCTATCTATCTATCTATCTATCTATCTATCTATCTATCTATCTATCCAACCATAGATGAAAACGCCATAATTCTTTGTAATTTTAAACATTGCGCGTTCGAAAATTCCATGCCACGTGAGCGCTCTTAAAAAAAAACCTTAAACGGTAAAATCAGTTATTGTAAATCGCCTGAAGACACCACTTATGGTAGAAACCTAGGTCGCGTAATAACTCGTTTACAAATGGAAAATATTCAAAACTTCTACAATATAATTGTATTGATCACTTTTTAATGCAAATGTGCACTGTTCTAACCTTATTATGACCAGAAACTAAGTAATTAAACAATCAATCAATATATATATATATATATATATATATATATATATATACCGAGCGCCCATAGCTCAGAGGTAGAATCTCCCCGACTGTCAATTTGGTCGGTTTTCGATCCTGGCTAAAAGCAATCGGATGTCTAACCGTGTTGATGAGCTGCGAAACAGATGTGTCTGCGGATGACTATATATATATGTGTGTGTGTGTGTGTCAAAAATGTCTTTTGAAGCTATACTATATTTATGAGTAAAAGTTTTTTAGTATCAGAGATAAAGACTATGTAATCGTAAATATAAAACTGTCGTCGCTCGGTGTTAACCACATTGTTCACTTCTTTCCCATTGTTTTGCGAGAAATAACAAGTCAAAATTTATTAAGAGCTACAAGGGATAGAAAGATGTAAATGACGATAATCGCCTACGTCCTGAACGGATATACCATATAAAAGAAGAAAAATGTCTATTGTAACAGATAAAAAACAAAAAACATTGTTATTTTTATGAATGACTTCATCAGAATGAATATAAAGAACCAACTAGAAATAAGAAGCAACAAACAGAAGACTAAAATTTGTCTTATTGGTTACAATCTATGAAAAATACTCTTCAGTTAAATTCTATCATTTGTTTAAAATCATGATTGCCATTAATTTTCAAGATAAAGCAAAAAACATCATTTTCCTTTTCCATTTTTTTCGAAACATTAGCTTATCAAACTTATGTATGTTTTATATTTAAAACAAGTCTATATATCTCGTTCCAGAAAATAACTACAAACGAAAAGTAAAAATAATTTATGCATTTAAAATCTAAATAAAATAAAATAATGTTTACAGTGAGATTACAGATCTTTTAAAAGATATTTTATGAGAAGATCTGATAAAAAACAAATATTGTTCATTTCGATTTGGTTATATATATATATATATATATATATATATATATATATATATATATATATATATACGACTTATATATTTCTGTGTTATTTAAAACCGAAACACATTTTGGATTGTCAAAATAAGCATTTTTTTTTTTTTTTTTGGTAAGTGACTGCTGCCTGAAGAATTATAATTATTTTTTCCAGGTAGAAGTTGTACTATTTAACCCATAACTGGGTGAGAGACGAAAAACTGATAGAACTTATAAACTTAAAAACTTAATCTCTGATTTAGCTTTTTGCATCATATTTACACTCCTACCTCAACTTTTTTTTATTTTGTGACGTCCTGATTGCAGTTCAATAAACCTTGACTTAAAATATGAAAGTGAATATTTACAAAGTTGCTTCTTTACTTTAAAAATAAGCATTTGAAATTGTCGATTTCTCTTCAGTATCAATACCGATCACTATCTCAGGTGGGAAACATATCACGACTTTCACACAATAAAAAACAATGAGTTGTAAAACAAATTCAACCATAAAAAACACAGCTAAGACTTCTGTCTACGTGTCTGTGAGTAGATAGTGATTACACTACGGAAAACAAGTTATTAGTGATCGTATTACGCATGCTCTAACCTAAATGGTGTGTCAGTGACGTCACTCGTGATGTCAGACTAGTCGTCTGGTGCAAATGATCCGTGCCAAATACGACAGAAATGCCGACATGCTACGATTTCCACCAATCGGATAAAAGTCTGCCTGTCTGTGTGCGGCGTTGTCCACTGCCTTACTTTAAAAACCCGTAACGGCGTCCTTGCAAACAGTAATAAGCGCGCGAGGGAGAGGGGAGGTATGCGTTTTAAGTAAAGGGGTGGGAAATTGAGGTCATATATGTAATGAATGTCATAGCGACTGCCCCAGTCACAAACTTTGTGAATGTCAACCGACAAATCCTTAGCACTAAAAAAAAAGTAAAGTATAAAAATTTCGAACGCACGTACACACACGCATGCGCAGTCGTGGCAACAATTCAGCTAAAGCCATATTTACTTTTATCATGGATGACTACTTGAATACTTGAATAATGAAATAACATATTTCTGCGTTTGCATCGCGATATTTTCTCACTGTCTGGAACAAGCGGCCTTCAGAACTGACATAAATATATTTCAAGGTCAGAAAACTTATACTTGGAACATTTTCTTGAACATTTTTTTTTCTTCTTTTTGGTGGGGGAGGTCTCAGTGATTGATAATCTTTTGTCAAAGATTACAAAAGTTGTAATAGATTTTAACTGCCTGGGTGACAGTTATGTAGTCAGTGCTAGCTAATCGACTATCTTCTCCGTCAACTATTGTGGCATTGCAGTAAGGCGACATTTAGTTTGACAATTGGACAGAGAGCAAGGATGAGAACTAATATCCTTCCCACGGATATTAGTGTTAATTGAAAATAAGCAAGGCTCAGGACAAATTTGAACTGTGTATCCCAAGTTCGTTTTCCGTTAGGCTACATCATAATCAATAATGCGAGATAAAAAGTAATTTTTCCGAAGTTCTTTGCGCAATAAATATGAACACATAAAATAGATAGGAACAGACGGATATATATATATATATATATATATATATATATATATATATAAGAAAAATTAAAGCAGACACATTTCATTATTTCATGGTAAATTGGAAGTTTGGTCTATTTCAGGCGAACCATCATCAGCCCCCGTCTTTATTTTACACGAATATATATATATATATATATATATATAAAGTTACGAAAAAGATAAATAACCGACAATTTAATTTATTTGTTTGAACATTATTTTTAATGGATACTTGTGGGTAGATTTGGGGTTGAGGTCACAGGTTCGAATCCTGCTGAATGATGACTATTTTCCTAAAAAGATTTTTCAAAGATATTCAATCCAGTAGATATATAGAAATATACTGTTTAATTGAAAACAGATAATCCGCTCAAATACGAGTATTCACAAAAAATAATGTTCAAACAAATAAATTTATATACATATACATATTGATTTTTTAATTACTTACTTTTTGGTCATAATAAAATTAGACCAGTGCACATTTGTATTAAAAAGTGTAGTGTGTGTTTCATTCTGTGTTATTAGCCTTAAATAGACTGTCGCCGCTGGGTGTTGACCTCAATGTTCACTTAGCTCTACTCTGTATTGAGCAATCTTTATAAAAGATATATATATATATATTGCTTTAAAAATCACAAACGGAAACATCTCTCAAGGGATCCCTTTCGCCAACCACACGTCAGGAGAGAACCGTTGGTTCAAAGTACAAAAAACATTCACGTGGGCAAAAAGTGGGGGAACAGAGGCGTATAAACAATTAGCGAGCGGGATAAAATTGAGGGTAAATGATTAAATATATACAATAAAATAACAATATAAAATATGTACAATAATATGTACAAAAATAAATAGGTGAAAGAGTGCGGATGTGTGTTAAAAAATGTCCCCGAACAAGTCCAACGACTTAACGAACTCTTTCGTTTTTTGTTTGTGTTTTTTGTTCTTTGATCACTACCAACGGTTTTCTCCTGATGTGTTAAGGGATCCCTTGAGAGATGTTTCCGTTTGTGATTTTTAAAGCAATTTACAGTTTCTGTGCCAGAAACAGTTATAAATATATATGACTGAGGTAGATGGTAATGCTAATATTAGCCGTTTCTTTCTTTATAGGGAGATATTCTCATTCCTTCACCTGGAAGCTAGTACAGCTGTGGGTTAGAATTTATAATATAATCCTCTTAACACAATTTATCAGGAAAATAGGGGGTTTTTTATCATTCTTTCCAGTTCTGGTTGAGGTTTCCTTCTTGACATTTTATTTAAAGAAGTGTGGAACGTCAACCACTTGACTTTCTGCTCGAGTTACATTTACTATTCATTTTAGCTGTTGCTGCTATTGAAAGTCCTCAAATGATCTGGTTTCTGTTATTTGGTACAGCTCTTTGCTTGTGATTGTGTAGCGCCAGTTCACAAGGTTCGAAAAAAGTATGGTCTTTGCCAAGACCCGCAGTTTTCACATTTTAAACTTATTTTTAACTCTGGATCTTAGAAATCGGTTACAGTTTAAACATGTCTGAACTAGTTTGGCGCCATGGATAACATCAATACGACAACTTAAGAACTTTTTATGCTTATGGAAGAACATGACCTCTTCCAGGAACAACCGGTTATCGTACGAACATCGAAGTTGAGCAACTTTGAGCCTGGTCACTACCTAGATGAGTAACCGCTTGGGAATACCAGGTGCTTTAAGCTTGGATGGCTCGGGATTTTTTTATTCACTTACGCGCAAATATCATTGGGATAAGTATAAATCCATTTCCCCAATTACAGGTTAAATATTACTATTTGTATCTATTGTTATTCTTTTTGAAAAAAAAACATTGTTAAGGACATATTCTTAGCAAAAAAAAAAACGAATTATTCTTACAATAGACAAAAGTTTCGGCTTTAAATAACTCACAACCGATTGCGAAACCGTAAAAATAACAAAACAATCAATTTTAGAGATGATTTGCTAAATTATTTTAAAAAAATTATTTGCAGCTTCAGTATCTTCTAGTATTAGTGATTTCTAGAGTTAAGGTCTTATTAATACAATTTCTAATTTTATTTGCATGCTATGTTGTACAATCTACAAGAGAACAATTTGATTTGCTAATGTATTTTGGCAACCCGTACCCTCAAAAATGCATGAACCTAAATTTTATATCTCCTGAAAATTAAGAAGAAATACATCTGGAATATTACTTATATGTCTGCATTGTAGTGCAGTAGATATCGGCTCGAAACAAGAAATCGGAGAGCCAAGTTCGAATTCCAGTTGAATTCGTTGCATTCACATATACGCAAATACCCTTGGGAAAGGTATGAATCCATCGCTTCTCCCTCCAGCTATGGGTTAAATAGTAAGACAGATTGGTTTCTATAGCCTTGTTTGGCAACTAGTCTACTGCAGGAATTAATAGCAATCTACTGCGGGAAAATCTTTTGCCAAGTCAATAATGTCCCTTTCGAGGCATGATCGCCCAAGCGTGTATCACGTATGGCACTGAACTGATTAACTGTGTGGTCTAGAATTGCTCAATCCTCACTTTATAGCTTTGATAAAGTTCAGCATCATTTACGCGACTTGTAAGGGTCAAAGTGTTCCACTCTACAACCTCTTTCCCCAGAAATGCAATGTCGCAAAACTATCGCTATTCTATCCGCATGCCAGATGTTATGATGAGCACCATTCCTTAATTCTACCAGTCCAGAACTTTATAGTTGGAACACGCCATCTTATGTCCACTGTATCAAATTACCCTCACACTCTCCGTATTCCGTTTGAAAGGAGGAAGTCTTACTTAGCTTTATTATCAAGGATCCCTACTTTGTAAAATATGGACTCTTCCCTAAAATCTTAAACACTTCAAATCAGGTGCCAGCTGCTATCTCTCTTCCTTATTTTCATAATTTTCACTCCTTTCCATACCCCATTATATTCATACCACACACATTCAGTAGACCCCTACTATGAGTAACTTTTAAGTATTGTATCGGGGTGTGGTGCAGTGGATATCGATGAGAAATCGGAGGGCAGAGTACGAATTCCAGCTGAATTAGTTGCATTCACTCACGCGCAAATACCATTGGGAAAGGTATTAATCCAACTCTCCCTGATGTAATAAGATCCCAGGTTGGCATATAGACTGACGACACTACGGTTTACTCTCGTCTCGATCTACCGAGGCTGAAAAAACAAACCTTGCTGTCGAGCTTGAGAAGGATCTCCAATTCGTGGTGGACTGGGGCAAGAAATGGCTCGTAAATTTTAATGCTTCCAAAACGAAGCTGCTATCTAATAACCACCACCGACACTCGTTCCTCCAGCCCATTAACATGGATCAGGCTTCTCTCCCTGAAAGCGAAATACTGCACCTCCTCGGGTTAACTCTCACACCAGAACTTAAGTGGAATAACTATATAGAATCCACAGCTAAATCTGCTGCTAAGAAAGCCGGTTCTCTGTGTAGGAAGTTTTTTCCGTCCCAAACAATCCTGCACATATACAAGTTTACCATCCGCCCGTGCATTGAGTATTGCTGCCATATCTGGTCCGGTACTCCTGCTATCCACTTAGGTGTCCTCGACCGAATCCAACGGAGAATCTGTAATGTGATCGATCCCGACTTGGCAGCTAGGATACAGTCGCTTTCTCACCGACGCATTGTGGCTTCCCTGTGTTTCTTCTACAAATACTTTCACGGCTTCTGCTCCGATGAACTTAGCTCACTGGTACTCCCTATATACGAATTTCCTCGAGCCACAAGATTAGCAACTACGTCCTACCCTTTAACTGTGAAACCAATAAATTGTAAACGCAAATTCTACTCCAGCAGCTTCTTTTCTCGCACTTCCCGCCTGTGGAATTCTCTTCCGCATACGTGCTTTCCTGACAGTTACAAGAATTTAAATGTAAAGTCAATAGTCAATAGTCCTCTCCTGTCTCACTAACTTACATCCTCTCTCTCTCATGCTTTTACTTCGTCCAACCCACTCTCCTCAGTAATGTCTTCCCTCTCCTACTCTCTTCCTGACACCCCTGCAACTTCTCACTCCTCACCATTCCTCTATGTAACCCCTTGCACAACAGTAACCCCTTGCCCAACAGTGGCAGTAAAATGCCTTGCTTGGGGCGACACGATTATAAAAAAAACTCTTCTCCCTCCAGCTATGGATTGAATAGCAGAAAAGATTGGGTTTTAAAGCCTTGGTTGGCAACCAGTCTTCCGCAGAAAGAAATGACAACCTACTGCGTAAAAATCTTCTACCCAGTCATTCATGGATTGAAAAAGACATTATTGCCCATGCGTTTATCACGTCTGGCAATTAACTGACTGATTGGCTGATATATTGGTATAAAAATACCGATGCTTCGAAACAAGTTATATGAAATATAAGATTTTCATTTTTCTACTTTTTCCTTTCGGTCTAATTTTGATCGGAACCGGAAATATTTACTGTGTACTTAGCAGGTTTAATTTACCGCGTAACACAAAGCGACTGTTGTATGGATGCTGCTAAAATGTAGAAATATCGGTATTTCCGGTTAAGAGAACTGAAGATGTCATTTTCAAAAAGTATCCCGTACGAGAGAGAGAGAGAGAGAGAGAGAGAGAGAAGAAAATGTTGTCATTATAAGAGGCTGTGTACTTTGTCCTGCGAATTCAAAGAAACTCTGTTTGCACAGCCTTGATAGAAATGGTTCAATACACACAATTTCTTTCTCTATCTCTCCCTATCTTCTCATTAAATCATACACACTCAGGTATTTCCCTTCTCTCACCTTCCTCCCTCTAACCTCTCAACTGTATTTTTTTTTTTTGCACTCCACCCCCTCTGAACCTGTCTTATTTCTCTCTCTTTCTTTGCTCTCTCGCTAAGAATACTATAAGCGGAGCGTGCGAGCCACAAAGTTTTAAGGTTTATCAAACCAAAAAAAAAAAAAAAAATAGTTTTACATGAAATCAAAAAGTTATGTTAAATGCCTAGGAATGAGAAAAAAGGCTTGGATAATCTGTCACTTGCAGGACATATTTAAGGCAAGACGGACATAGAAAAGCACCTCGTAACATACCAAATGATCGTGTGAAAAGGTGTTATTCTAATGTTTACCTAATCAGTCAGTTAAGTTCCATACGTGATATACGCTTGGGTGATTATGTCTCGAAAGAAAGATGACTGACTGAACAGAAGGTTATCCCGCAGTAGGTTACCATTACTTTCTGTGGTAGACTGGTTGCCATTCAAGGCTATAGAATCCAATCTGTCCTGTTATTTGACTCATAGCTAGAGAGGGAAGAGATGTATTATATTATTAAGTAGTAATTAGTGGGGGATCAGTTTATTACTTCATAACAATAGAAAACCGGTCTCCCCCAATTTATGCCCAGTAAAAGCCTTAATCATGTTTCCAACTATTATATTCAGTCACTCAGTTAAGTGTCATACGTGATACACGTTTAGGCGATCATGTCTCGAAAGAAACATGACTGGGCAGAAGGTTATCCCGCAGTAGGTTGCCATTACTTCTACGGTAGACTGGTTGTCATCCAAGGCTATAGAACCCAATCTGTCTTGTTATTTATCCCATAACTGTAGGGAATAGACGGATTATTACTTTTTCCAAAGGTATTTGTGCGTAAGTGAATGCAAGGAATTCAACTGGAATTCGAACCCAATGCAAATCCCAAATGCCACTCAGGATAGTGGGTTACTGTGTGATGTTGTATTAGTGTAAGAAAAGGCAAAAAGTGAAGTTCATAGGCCTCTGCAGGAAATACCATGGTTAACTCTAGACTTGAAGAGGTCAAGATTATTGTGATTAGGAAAATATTCTACCGTCTATTGTCTATTGGAAAGAATCTGTCTGAGTGGAACATGCTTTTTGCTGTTAGAATACAAAAGGGAATAAAATGATTCATCCTTGAATACGATGGCATAGGGGATTCTAGTTGAAAAGGTCTGGCCTAATGGGACAACGAAAGGTAGTTCGTCAGAGTAGCGAGATGCTCACGACGGTTCGTCTGTGGGGAAGAGGTTTTAGAGTGTAAAATAATTCATCGCTCTCAAGACCGCGTAGATACTTTCGGGGCTCTGTCAAGATAGGTAAGGGAGGACTGGGCAACTCTAGAATGGCTACGAAAACAGGGACGAGAGAGTTAAAAGTCAGGCATTGCTAAGAGTGACAGTTGTAGAAATCCATGATCACTCACGTCCTGAGGAGGTACGGTATATAGAAGAGGAGAAGAAGACGATATTGCCCCTCTATTTTTCATTCGTTCTCTAACTTTTCTTTCTTTCTATTTTTGCCTACCTTTTTTCTGTTCTATACTCTATTCCGCCATTTTATCCGTGGTCTCGAGTTAACTCACTTCCCAAAATCATATTGAATATTAAAATTTTTTAAGGGTTTCGTAATCAGCTGGAGATAAATTTAAATACCTGGGAAGTGTTCTAACAGTTGAAGGAAAGTCTGACACTGAGATCCGAAAGTGTATTGGTATGACCAAGAACGCGTTCTAGAAGCTAAGCAGAGTATTGAGAGACAGGAAAATTCCGTTGGAAACAAAGAAAAGAATACTGGACTGTTGTGTGATATCTCTTCCTATATGGCAGCGAAAGCTGGTCCATCTCCTTAAAGATGAAGGAGAGATTCAAAGCAGCGACGAGGTTTTGAAGAAAATGGAAACAAAAAGAAAAGTTATACTTAACACCAGGAAAAGGTAATTGAAGTTTCTGGGTCACGAAGGAAGAAGGGCTTAAAGAATCCGATACTCACAGGGCGAATAGAGAGACAAGGGTAAACAGAGCGTGACATATTTAATGAGCTTAATCAAATAAATCGCAGCTATACGTGTATAGTAAAATTTCGAATATAAAATTAAACAAAAATTATTCAAAATTGCATTAGTGTTTATTTATCACTGTTTCTCGCAGAACCTTTCAGTTCCGGGGAATTGATTGTTTTAATACTCAGGTTTCGTGGGCTACTTCATTTTCAATAAGTTCAATTGTGCACTTTAATATTGAGGCCTTATGTCAAACTAAGTTAGTTTTCGAGGCTTGGAAAATTTGTTACTCACACGATAGAGGGAAAGAGAGACAGGAGAAAACAGCTTGTGACATATTTGATGAGCTTAAGCAAATGAATGGCAGAACAACGGAGAAATAACAAGATAAAATGTATTAAGATCTACAAGAGACAGAAAGATGTGGAGGTTCATGATAGTCCGCGTCCTGAATTATTAAGAAATAAAATTAATGGCTGTATTTTGGTAAGAATCTTCTGACACGATGTTCTGGCAATACCTAATTGGGCAGAGCGACGACGGGTCGAAGCTGACGGGTCCTCAAGGACAATCTGCTGTACAGCTTCCATCGTTGCGTCAGTGCGCACAGTCTACTTGGAACCTCTTCCCGCAAGATCGTCAATTCGTCCAGTTCTTTCAAACCAGGTGATTAGGTTTCGAATCATGTTATCACTAGGAGATACTCTAACACTAAAATGTTACCGTTTTTTTTTCTCTGATTTTGAATAATTACACTTTTACTGGAATAGAAAAACTGAGAAAAAAATGAGTTTTACGTATTGCTGGACATCACACGCAGCTATTTTGTTCTTCAAATGATACACTATAATCTGCAAATAAAAAAGAAGAAAAGAAAATAGAAAAGATAAAAAAAATGACTCAATTTTTTCAATGGCCACTCTGTATTTTTACTGTTCATTCGTATTTTTATTAATTTCGACACATTTAATTTTTTTTTAATTCTCGATAAAAGACTAAATGAATATACACTTTACCCACTTATGAT
The DNA here is from genome assembly GCA_037127315.1 of Ascarosepion bandense. Classification (NCBI taxonomy): domain Eukaryota; kingdom Metazoa; phylum Mollusca; class Cephalopoda; order Sepiida; family Sepiidae; genus Ascarosepion; species Ascarosepion bandense. The sequence goes on along the minus strand of JBBBDQ010000995.1, from coordinate 2,147,346 downwards.
TTAGACAAGATAGATATTTTCACACTTTCACGTGATCACATTTTTTCCCTTGAATTTTTTAAAATTTTCTTAACGTTTCTTTAGTTCTTCAAAATGTCGTAACACGTTTTCTGCTACAAGGCAATTTTGATGTTTAAAATTGTAAAATCGTAAAATTCGACCCGGATGATGAACGATGACGTTCGAAAATACTCGGTTAAGATATAGACAATATTTGCATAAATATAATTTTGAAATAAAAAGCCTCATTAGAAAATATGAGAAAATACAAAAGAATATCTGCAAGACCAAGTTATCCCTATCGTTTAATACAACGTGTTCAAAAGAAAGGATGCTGCCAAAATATACGTACAAGATAGATAGATAGATATGAATAGACTGAGATAGATAGATAGATAGATAGATAGATAGATAGATAGATAGATAGATATGAATAGACTGAAATAGATAGATAGATATGAATAGACTGAAATAGATAGATAGATATGAATAGACTGAGATAGATAGATAGATAGATAGATAGATAGATAGATAGATAGATAGATAGATAGATAGATAGATAGATAGATAGATAGATAGATAGATATACATAGAGAAAGAGAAAGGGTAGATGCAAACAATGATATTGACAGACAGAATTTACGGATTACTGCCTCTTAAGAATTTTTTTATATTATTTTCAAGATCTTGGAAGTTTTTGTAGCGTCAGATGCATTCTGGATAACTTCTAACTTTAAGCTATTCGTCTGGGATAAATGAATATTGATAACGTTCTCAGTATGTACCACCAATGAACTGAACGCTTTGTAATATTCAAACGCTTATTTACCTTTTTTACTTTTGTAAATATGTGGCTTATATTCCGACAATTACGATGTGTCCTCTTCGAAGTTATTAGTTTTGAATTTTTGTATGTGTTTATCTCTATTTGCATCTATGCGATTTGGTATGCAAATTGATACATACATGTGTGCGTCCTTGTGTATCTTCTTGTTTAATTTTGCTCCATTTGTGTGCGTGCGTGTTGGTATCATTATGCGTGTATTTATGTCATACTATGTATATATGTATATGTTACATGCTTATAACGAGCATCAGAAGCAGTAACACAAGAAATTATTTAAAATAATGTCAGAGAAGACCGGATAAAAAGAATCATCATAATATTAAAAAAAAAAGAAAAAGAAAGCAGGAAAGAAAAAATAAGGACAGAGAGGGTAAAGCAAAACTGTAAAAGAAAGGTTATGAATTGCTCACTATTAGGTATTTTTAACGAATGGGCCAACAAACTAGAACACCATTTTGAAATAATGATGGAGGCCAGGATTGAGCGGAAGTGAACAGTTGATTTAAAAATGATAAATTACAAACCTGCTTACATTTAAACTCAATAAAACAGAAGGAAAAATTGTGAGTTGCTTATTGGCCGTTCACCAAGTGGAAAAAAAAATGTCTGGAGGCAGCCGAAAAATGAGAAATTAAAATTAAACTGAAACATTCTGACAATTTTAATAGGAACTCTGATAAATTGAAAGCCTTGTTCATTTTATTCCTAAGATAGAAAAAAAAATTTTAAATTGCAAAAGTTATCACCAAACATTCTGCTTATAAATCTATGAAAATCATAAAAAAAATACTAAAGCACGATTTTTGTAAATAATTTATCAACTTGTGTACATGGGTATAATGTCAATATTATCGTTGTGTATAATGTAAAGGTAATCAGGCCGGAAAATGAATCCAACGCCAGTCAGTTAAGTGCTAAACATGATAAACGCTTGTGCGATCATGTCTTAAAAGAGACATGACTGACTGGAAAAATTTTCCCGCAGTAGGTTGCCATTATTTTCTATAGTAGGCTGGTTGCCAACCAAGGATATAGAAACCAATCTGTTCTGCTATTTAACCCATAGTCTGAGATAAGCGATGGTTTTAGACCTTTCCTAAGGGTGTTTGCGTGTATGTGAAAGCAACGAATTCATCTCTCTGCTTTCTCGTTCCAAGCCGATATCCATTGCACTATAATGCAAATGCAACGAATCAAGCGTACTGATTCCTATTCCCGTTTGATTCTGTTTTTCTTCTGTATCTGCCATCAGTACAGTATTATTTTCGTATCTTATATTGATAATATTGCGCCCAACGATAATAAATTCTGGTAGTGTCACCAGCTCCCTTACAATAGCCTCACTGTAGAGGTTGAATAAATCCGGCGAGACTGTACAGCCTTGTCTTAGGATACTTTCTATTTTGTTGACCTACTTAATTCATATTTTCCGTGTGCAAGGGGTCTGCTCCTGGTAAAAGTTTCGAATTTTTCTAACATTTGTCGTACCTTTTCAGGATATAAGCAATCATGGACATCCACTTACCCCTGTCCTTTATTCCTCTTGATATCTCTCCCCAGACCCACTCCACTATATAAGGGTTTTTACTATTGTTTTCTTTCATATAGCATGAAGTATAATTTAAAAAAATGCCAATAAGATCAATTAGCCATAATATTATTTCTAGAACAAAAATTTGTACCAAATGAAATATCAGAAGTGATATTCAGATGTAATCACAACAAAAAATACATTTTAGGATCATACAAATCTGGATGAAAATGTTTAAGATTCTTAAGTAACTCCTCCCTAATTTTGAAATTTCACTTATCTCAAACTAAATGTTCTATGTACTGATGAGCTGTGATACAGCGAAACAGATCTGTCTGCGGATGACTATATATATTGCATACAAAGTGTGATGGTCAGAGAATTTGCTATTCTTTTATAATATTTATTTATTCCTTCATTTTTTTAATCTTAAAATTCCTTCAAGGGAAGTAAGTTCTTATATATTTGGTTGATCGGTTTTTTACTGTTTATCACCCTTTTGTTGGTTATGTAAAACAGCCACATATTTTGGATTGTATCAATAATTTTCTTCTTTTTTTGCGAGTGAATGTTGCATTAACAATATATTTTAATGTTGCATTAACAATATATTTTAATGTTGCATTAACAATATAATTTAATGTTGCATTAACAATATAATTTAATGTTGCATTAACAATATATTTTAATGGTGCATTAACAATATATTTTAATGGTGCATTAACAATATAATTTAATGTTGCATTAACAATATATTTTAATGGTGCATTAACAATATATTTTAAATACAGCAAATACTTTTCCAGATACAAGTACTTCTACTTGACTCATAGTTAGAGAAGGAAGATGGATTCATACCTTTTCCAAGGTTATTTGTGCCTAAATTAATCCAACGAACCCGACTTGAATTCGAACCCGCTTCTGCGATTTCTCCTCCCAAGCCGCTAACCACTACACGCTTGCCACTGCATTCTTTCGCTTGCGGAGGTGAAAAAAAAAAAAAAGAAAATACTCTCCTCTGAAATTGGTGACAATGAAGATTCAGCCTGACAAGTGCGACCATTTACCAGGATTTGTTTACTTAATTATTCTTTGCCTAAACTTTTTTTCAATTGTACTTTACGAGAAAATAACAGTAATTTTCAAAAGGATTTCGACAATTTTGGTCCTAAAGTGCTTCATTAATTTTTGAGAGGAATCTGTTTTACTTACTGCTTTAAATTCGGAAGAAACTTGAAGGGTCTAAACTTTGTCCGAAGTAAATCTGAGTAGGAAGCGAGCTTTATTACTTCTGCAATTAACCTATTTCTAATACATTCCTATAGCAACGCTTGCCTCTAAGGAAACAGTGGACATTCTAAGAGCACTTTTGTTTTAACAGTATGGCTTTGTACAATGAATCCTTCCTATTATTATGACTGAGTAAGGGAAGTTTACGGCCATATCATGTTGAAACACGGTTCTTATTGAACAGGTGAAGAAGCTCATCCCTTGCTTCCTGTTTAGGATGCGGTTTCCGGTTTTCTCTTTCCAATCTTCTCACTTTCTTCTTTTCAATTAGAGTAGATAGACTAAACTATCGCCCGGTTCACACTCCACCCACGTCTATTGAACAGGTGAAGAGGATCATACTTTGTTTCCTGTTTAGGATGCGGTTTCCGGTTTTCTCTTTTCCAATCTTCTCACTTTTTTTCTTTTCAATTAGAATAGATAGACTAAACTATCGCCCGGTTCACACTCCACCCACGTCTATTGAACAGGTGAAGAGGCTCATCCCTTGTTTCCTGTTTAGGATGCGGTTTCCGGTTTTCTCTCTTCTAATCTTTTCACTCCTATGTAGCCCCCTGCACATCAGTGGCGTTACCGCCTTGCTCGGGGTGATATAATTAAAAAAAAATTTTAAAAATACGATCTGAGATGTTGATCTTGGTTAGTACCTATATGGGTGATCGCTTTGCAAAATTAGGTGCTGTAAGGTTGGATGTGCGTATGGTGTAATTGATAACGGATCGGAATTTTTAATTGCAGAGACGAGTTCCAATTCTCCTTGTGTTCGTTATATTCACTTACGCGCAATTAACCTTAGAAAAGCTATCAACTTACATCTTCTCTCCCCAGCTATGGGTTAATGAGTAAGACTTGTATCACTAACCATTATTATGTCTCTTTCATGTTTCAAAAGTTCTCTGGTAACGTTGAGCCTTTTTTATGGCTAGATCCGGTCAGCTAGTCTGAATAGTGTGATCTGTTCGAATCTCAAGTTCTCTTAGTGTTTCAACCTCTTGAAAATATTATAATCCGTGCATATATAATTGCACTGTGTGATTAAAATGCACTTTTATGACCAATTTCAAGTTGATCCCCTCTTCTAACCCAGTAATGTCTACTTTTGTATTCTTTCTTGATTACTATTATTATTATTATTATTATTATTATTATTAAAATTCTTTCGTACTTTAATTTGTTTGACAATCACATGCAAGGATCTCGGACAAGCGAAGGATGTGATTTTCTGTCGTTTGCACTTAATTAAACGAAAGACACCTATTAAAATTAAATGGATAAAGCTTTTCACATGCTATGGGCTGTGCTTGTTAGAACTATTTTTGGAGTTCCTGTAGAGATGACAGACCGTTGATTTTGTTGATTTGTTCTTGTGTTCCTTTCTTTATCAAACTCGAAGCTCCAATCACAACAGAAACACGTATTATTATTATTATTATTATTATTATGTCATTTTTCATCATATTTCGATTTCTGCTATGGTCGCACTACCTACCAAGTCTGCGGGAAAACCTCGTTATGGCTCCATTTCATGTTTTTTATATCTCCCCTATTATCCCTAGCATTACATAGACAAAGTTCTCCTTAGTGTGTGGGCTGTACTTAACAAGACAATTATTATTATTATTATTATTATTATTCCGCACAACATATGATAGCGGGCGCTGGTAGGAAGTTCAATTTTGTATCAGCTCTCGTTATTTGAAAAATAAACTGATCATTCTTTTTACCTCTAGACTGTATCGAATACTTTTCAAAGTATACACGTTGTTCGGAGCAGGAATGATTTTCGTAATCACAATGTTTTTCTAAACCACAATCCAATATTAATTATTATTATGATAACTATTACTATTTCTATACCATTACTACTACTATTATTATTATTGTTGCTGCTGTTGTTATTATGTACATGTTCCCACTTAAAGATCTTGGTGCTAAGTTTCCTAAAATTCCATGCACTTAGTGTCCTCACCAGATCTCAAGTCGCCTCTGCACTTTTAATTCTTTAAACTACTTTGCAAGATTCCCCCAGTGATTATAGGCACAGCATTCATTTTTGTTATTTTAGTAATATGAAGTATGGAAACAGATTGCGTTTCTGTTGCGATTATCACTGCGTCAACTGCACAGTTCTAATGGAAAGACGTGTAACGATCGTCTATTTTATGATAGTCATTTGAATTCTTTATTGAAACGACGGTTAACTATACCCTCGTCACAAAACAGCGGAAATTCTTTTGTAAATTCAGTTTAAAGTATCAACCCATTGTTTTAACAAACGCTCGATGCTTCTCATTACTGAAAATCATCAAATCAACCGAGATTGAAAGAAGAACGAACACAAAAGGAATGTATAACTTATAATTACGAGAATTTTCTTTTGAAAACTTTACGGTATTTAGTATTGTTGAGGCTATCGGAAACATTTTTGTCAAGATTGAATAAGATGATTTAATTTTCATAGTAAATAATATTTTTTAAGAAAATTTCTTTTTTTTTTCTTTTTAACAGTGAAGAATAAATTCTTAGGATTTCTTACTCTTGAGAATGCAAAATACAATTGACGTAAATATTTATTTTGTATATAAAAAAATTAAAGAAAAAATATGCAAAAACTAATATTGTATTTTTATTAAGTATTTATTTTAATCAGTAAATTGTTCTTAAATTAGGGGGGCATTTTTATGCTAAATAATAAAACTATTAATTTTTCCAAAATGATTAACAAAATATTATTGGATTAAATTCCGCACACTAATAAAAGAAGCTATATTTTGTACCCCTTGCCTGTTTGTATTTCTCCCCCAGATTTGGTTTCGATCGGTCAATGTATGGCTATTTTAGAAGATATGGCGCACAGACAAACGGAAATCATAAAATTTTATATATAGATTATTATTGTTACATTGCATATGACGTATACCTTGTTTTTCGCATTACGCCACTTCATTTTATGGAAAGATTTACACGAGTAAAGGTTCCCTCCATATCTTAAACGACGTACAGCGAAGAAGTAATTAAAATAAATTTATAAAGGTAAATATTTTGAACGTTCTTAATCCCTCCAAATAATCTTTCTTTTTTCTTTTTTCTTTTTTCTATTCTTTTCTTCCTTTTTTTATCGTTTGATTTTTACCAATATTTTTTCTTCTTTCTCTTCCTTCTCACATCAATTTGAAACTGTCTCGTTTTTTGTTACTTTTTCTTTCTTTCTCGACATCTCAATCACTTTAAAAAATATTAATAAATTACCCATCTTGAACTGCTTTCTGCTTTGTTCGTCTCTTTCTTTAAGAGTTAGCGGAATTTTATCAAATTTCCATATATTGCTGTTTTCCTATCTTGTTTAATAAGTTCGAATTTCAAGGATTACCCGCTGCTTCTGACATCGTTAAAAAAAAACTTAAGAAACAACCGCAAAAGAGAAAAAATTGGAAAACGCATTCAAGCTCATTTCCTTTTCTCTAATAGATTATTTTGTTCCTGTTTTTTAATTTTAAGAAAAGTAGGTGCGCCTTTTTCTTGGCTGATTTTCCACTAAATGCACCGAATAAAAGAGTTATTATTAATATTATTATTAACAGTTCATATTAACCCAACACACACTCCTTTGCTTTTTCTCTTTTGATAAATACATTTCTTTCTTTCGTTTTTGTTTTTGTTTTTTATTTTTTTTTTTGTTTTTTCAGTTTTTCTTTCCTTCGTCATTTTCAATAGCATTCATTTTTATTCTACTTTTTACTTTTTTTCTTCTGACACCTTTTCTTCTCTCTCCTGGGAACATAGTTTCTTTGGCCTTTCTTTTTATTCTTCTCTTTTTCTTCCATACTGTTTTTCTTTCGTTCTCATCGTTTCTCTCTTTCTGTCTACTTATTTCAGCATTTCTATATTTCAAAAATGGTACAAATCTTCTTCTTTTTTTTCTTCTTCTTCTTCTTTTGTCGCTACTCTATTCTTTCTCTTTTATTATCACTTGTTCTTTTATATCAACATCATGGTCATCAGCATTGTTTCCGTCTTCTTTCATAGTTCATATCCTCCTCTCTTTCTTGTCATCATCATAATCATCGACATTGTATTCGCATAATACCATTTGTTTTCTCTTTTTAGATCTACTATTCCTCATCATCATTATCAACATCATCATCATTTCCACTTTTATTAATTATTTTTTTTATTTCTCTCGCCTTATTTTTCTATATTTTTTCTCTTGCCTTCTTTTTTACTTTCCTCTCTCGCCTTACATTTTACGTTCTTCCTCTCGCCTTCTTTCTTAATTTCTTTCTCTCACTTTTTTTGTTTACTTTTGTTCTCTCGCCTTCATTTTTGACTTTCTCTTACCTTAATTTTTTACCTTATTTCTTTTTTCTATTTATTTCTTATTTTCTTATTTATTTCACCTTCTTTTCTACGCTCTTTCTTTCGCCTTCATTTTTGACTTTCCTTCTGACGCCTTCTTTACAACTTCCTTCCTCATGCCTTCTTCTGCTACAAACGTTTCTTTTTATTTCTAAGTTATATTTTCATTTATAATAAGTTTGTTTATAAAAAGTCACTTTTAAATTACTATGCAGTATTCTCTTCTTACAAAGATCGTTTTGTTGCAAGCATGAAAATCTCAATGTGCGTCGTTCTTGACGGGAATGGATTTTAATTCTCTTCGGTTAACCACAGAAGAAATATTCAGAAAAACAAAAAAGTGCCAGAAAAAGCAGCGGGGAAAAGAGGAGAGTAAGACGGCGACAGGAGGGCAAGAAAGAGATGGAAGGAAGGAAATAATGAATACAAAAATGAAACAAATTGAAGAAGAACTCAAAAAAAGTCAGAAGTAAAAATTATATGAAAGAAGAAGGCGAAAACCGGCATGGGAAATAAATACAAAAAAATTTGAAAGAAAGAAAGAAAGAAAGAAAGAAAGAAAGAAAGAAAGAAAGAAAGAAAGAAAGAAAGCGGAAAATGAATTAAGAAAAAAGAAAAACTGAGTGAGGGGAAAAAGAAGGAGGAGAGAAGAGTCAGGGGAAGAGGAGGAGGTACAAATCTCACGACAGACAAAATGTGCAAGGAGAAAAGGTTGAAAATGAAACTAAATTAGCGTTTCTTCTGTTTTACTCACGTGGGCTGAACAAAAGCGTTCATTACTAGTGTTTTCTCCTCGCGAGTGGGTCACCTTGACAGGCACCGTAAATGTTGTCATCAGCGGATATTCAAAGACGAAAACCGCACACATACTCGCATGTATTCCTATTTTTATATCTGGTACATTTTCTAGTATGGCCCAATGGCTGCAGTATAGGGCCGACACCCAGAAGCCCACCAGTTAGACAACAAATACATATTAAGGAATATGAGCTTATTTCAAATTAATGGGAATTCTCTTCGCTGTGATGTTGAATGAAAATGAATTAAATAAAATAAATAATAATATTTTTATATCTGGTACATTTTCTAGTATGGCCCAATGCCTGCAGTATAGGGCCGACAGCCAGAAGCCCACCAGTTAGACAACAAAAGCATAGAGGAATATTTCAACTTAATGGAATTCTCCTCGCTGTGATGTTGAATGGAAAAGGATCAAATAAAATTAATGATTAAACGAAATAAGAATCGATCACAAAGACGTTATTGGTCGTTATATATTTTGCTGAATGATTGATCGTGAAACATTTATAAAAGAACAGAAATCAAAATCAAATTCAAGCATCCCCCTCCCAAAATATTCAAAAAACTTTAAGCATCCTCTCCCAAAATACTTCTAAAAATTTCTGCTATTAGTTAGGTTAATTCTCCCACTCATAAAATATTTTCTAGCAATTTTGTGAATTAGTGATTTATGCCTACGACGTTGAAACACCAATTCCCGTACGATCACCGGAGTTAAGCAACGTCGAGACTGGTTAGTACCTAGATGGGTGACTGTTTGGGAATACCAGTTGCTGTCTGTTTGGGTGTGCGTCTGGTGTATTGTTAATCGAAGAGACAAGTTTCAATTCTGGTCCGGGATCATTATATTCACTTACGCACAAATGCTCTTGGAAAACGTATGAAACTGCCTCTTCTTCCCTAACTATGGGTTAATGAGTAAGACTTGTATCACTAAACTATTGTTATCGCCACCAAAGAAAATGACAGTCAAAAAGATTTCTGGTTTTAAATAACCTGAAAAGATTGATAAGCCGTAAAAGAAAAACGAAAAAATCAAACTTCTACTTAGAGGTTTTGTAGAAATATCAAGTTTGAAACTGTGCCTATGACATACGACGAAATGGCTGAAAGGACGACATCAAAACAAAATACATATAAAACTGTTTAAGACAGAGATCGATTTAACACAGTATTTATACAGAACGAAAACACCTTTTAAAATGATAAAAAACTTAACATTTTTCGATTTCTTTACATGTTGGACGTAGGTGGAGGTCTAATGAATGCTAATCTACAAATACATATTTTCTATCTTTTATGAATAGACCAGTTAACCTTAACAATTCCATATTTACTAGCTATCAAGCTGTTCCGAAGTTAACTGCATATGCAATGTATTTCAAATTATTAATCTGTTAAAATCTAATTGATGAACCTCATAGTTCTGATTACGTTCTATCAGTGTCAGTCAGTTAAGTGCCATACGTGATACACACTTGGGCAATCATGTCTCTTTCGAGACATGACTGACTGGGTAGAAGATTATCCCGCAGTAGGTTGCCATTGCTTTCTGCGGTAGACTGGTTTCCGACCAAGGCTATAGAACCCAATCTGTCCTATTATTTAACCCATAACTGGAGGAAAGAGACGGATTAATACCTTCCCAAGGGTATTTGCGCGTAAGTGAATGCAAGGAATGCTTCCCGATTTCTCGTTCCAAGCCGATATCCACTGCACCACGACGCACATCCAGAATAATCTTAGTATAACTGCCGTGACCAGGATTCGAACCTGGGTTGCCACGGCCACAACGTGGAGTCCTAAGCACTAGACGATCACGGCTAATACTCAGTGTACGTTGAATAAATACCGCCATATTTGATTGTTGGATTACGACAATGACTACTGCTTGTACGTTGTTGGCAATATTAATATGTCCAACTACATATGTGGCTTGGATGTTATATACGTGACATCAGCTGTCATATTCTCGAGAGTTTATATATTTGGATAGTACAATTTCATGGAGTTAAATTGTTTTCACATTTGGATGTTTTTCGAATATGTTGAATCCGTTAAGGATGTATGTTGTGGTGCGGTGGATATCGGCTCGGAACGAGAAATCGGGGAGCCGAGTTCAAAATCCAGTTAAAATTCCCTGCATTCACTTACGCGCAAATACCCTTGGGAAAGGTATTAATCCATCTCTTCTTCCTCCAGCTATGGTTTAAATAGCAGGAGAGGTTGGGTTTTATAGCCTTGGTTGGCAACCAGTCTACTACAGAAAGTAATGACACCATACTGCGGAAAAATCATCTGCACAAGCGTGTATCACGTATGGCACTTAACTGACTTTAAATAACTGACATAAATATGAGCAAATTTAGATAGATAGATTTTCATATTAAAGTTCACACAATACAATGCATGAGAGCCATTCAAGTTAGAGGATTAAATTTAAAATTGTTATGAGGAATGAGGTGTGTGATCTGAATGAATGAATGAGTGAATGAATGAATGAGGAGGTGGTAGGAAGTGAATATTATTATGAAGATAAGGAGGATAGATAAAGACTGATGGTTGACTTGAAGGGGTGAAGATTGTAGCGTTTGGGAAAACATCCACCCAAAAGTATGTCCCATAAAGTGGTAGTTCTTGGGGGAAAAAAGTTGTTTGAATTTAACTTACTTCTAACTCTTGGAATACGGAGGAAATAAACGTGATTCAACTCTGTGGAAGTGGAATGGCGTCTCCTAGTTGTAAATGTTCCTTTAGAAATAGAGGATTATACAGCTCCAGCTAAATATTGCAACAATACTACATTTTTTTTTTTGTTACCAAATTTTACTCTTGTAAAGATAAAGTGTCGCAAAGAATCATGAACTTCATAGAAATATTTAACAACGGATCAGTACATTTCAGATAGAAATCAGTGTTGAAGTGGGACCACTGGCCCAACTTTAAGTTCCATAACGCACATTATTCAGTCAACAACTATTTTTCTCGTTCTTGTGATAATAAAAGCCGTTCTTCTAGCATTATCCACCCACTTATTAAAGGTATAGCTTACACGTAACAAGCGCATATCAACTGCTACAATTAAGGGTATCCCTAACATTCGAGAGGCGTGTAAACCCTAGGATACTTACTCATGGCATTCAGATATTTCGCGTTTTTCACTGCATTACTGGGTGAGGGCTGACTTCGAAAAAACTGCTAAAAATGTCATTGGACTACGTATATCCCCTACTGACACAATAAGAATATGTCATCTTTAGGGAATGTAGATTATCGGGAACTTGATGTTATAGTATGAATATTTGTTGTATTTGCTGCTAACAAACTGAGATAGATAGATAGATAGATAGATAGATAGATAGATAGATAGATAGATAGATAGATAGATAGATAGATAGATGTAAGTCCTAAAGAGATCGGTAGAAAAAACAAGAAACAAAGAAACAAAGAGAAAGTGATAAATGAACAGACGACCATAGATAGTTAGTGAACTCGATTATGTTTATCAAATTGGCCTTGTGCCAAACAAAACAGAAGTCTCTGCAATTTAAAATTATTCAAAGGTTAAAAAGATAAAACTGTGTCATTTATATTAAAAAAATTAATTTATTTATCGAACAGCATAACATCAATTTGTATTTGTGAAATTATTAAATTGTGAAAATGGTCTAAGGGAAAGTTCGAGAAGTAAAGAGTTTAAAAAATTAAGAGTTTATTTGTTTTAGCGAAATGGGATTTGTGCAGAAAAAGATAAGCCAGTGTTTCACTGCATGTATCAACAAGTAGTAGTAACATCTTTGTTCCTTTCTTTCTATTGTGAACGGCGAGTAAATGAAGAGAAAGAAAAAGAGATAAAGAAAGCAGCAGGTGAGAGGGTGCGTATACGAGTCATCGAACAACTGTGCCCGGGTGCAGCCTAAAAATTTTGCTATATCGTGGCTGGTGTTGACCGTTCTCTGCTCTCTTGTCTCTGTTTAATTCAACTTTCTCTATTGATATCAAAAAGTGATTTGGCATCAGCTTCATACTTTTTCTAAGTTTGTAAATCGCCACCCTTTCATTGGTTAGAAGTATATTTCACACAAGCCCGCGAAATTTGCTTTGGTCTTTTCTCTTCAGCACGGAATCAATCCTTTTTCTCATAGGTTAAAAAAAGATTTTCGCGAATTCGAAAACAATGAAGAAAAGAGAGTTATTTTTATTTCATATTCATTACAGAAAGATACATAGATAATTGTAATAGAATGGAAATATATAGGTATAAACTAGTCTACGTTGACCATTTGCATTTATACTTAATCACTATCATTCGCATTCATACTTAATCACTATCTGCCATAAAAGCGTCGGGCTATTCAACATAGATAATCTACCAAGGATAATCTCTAGAATTGATGGAAAGAAATATTCGGGATATTTCCGACGAGTGATGTTGCCATCAGATTCGCCTGACATAATCTCAACCCAACATTTATAGGACATTATGGAGATGTATATCGCTCTGGATATCATGACTCAATATCTCTTCATAAAAAAAAAAACAATCGTTGGCATTTGCTACGATTGAATTTGCACAGACATTTTCAGATTTACTGCTGAATCCCCGTTTCACCAAACATCTCTATCTATCCGTGCACGTTCATATCTTAACCTTTCATAAATGTTTATATTAATGTCTCTCAATTGCAGCTTTGTTTATACCGCTCTATATTAGTCTCTGTCTGTATTTATTCTTCTTTAATACAATCGCTGTTACTGCAAAATTTTGCCTCAAATAAGGAGGTTCAAAATATAGGCGAGTAAGGCAAAGGCCGTTTCCTTCCGTTAGCTTCTTGACCTTCCGTTTCGTCAGAGTTGGCGCTTGCCAAGTAAAATCCCATTTCCTTACAAAGCGACTATGGCCAGCCAGCAACAATAATGACCAATTACTAGACTGCTTAAAATCCTTTTTACCACTTAAAATCAGTAAACAGTGCATTAGATAGATAGATAGATAGATAGATAGATAGATAGATAGATAGATAGATAGATAGATAGATATGAATAGGAATAGACTGTGACAGGAATAGACTGACATATATCTAAACTTATTTTATAAATGGAACTTTGTCTGTGTATGTGTGTGTGTCCGTTACCTATAGACTCCTGAACCGATTTTCTTGTTGTACTATAAACGTCTGCGAGTGTTCTTAGCTAGGTTCTGTGTCGAGGTACCCCCGATAAAGATCGAAAATCGATAATCGAAAAAATCGGGTTATAGAAGGAGTGGTCCGATTTTAATCAAATTTGATACACTCATAAACAAAGACATAAGAAAGGATATTCAGATGTTTCAAGGTTGCAGTTCTTACAATAGTGCAGAAAATCGATAGTTTTTCCTATATATATATATATATATATATATATATATATATATATATATATATAGGAAAACTGCTAAAAGTTGTAAGTTTAAAAATGTATTTTTTCACAGTATTTGTTTCTTTCTATTATATATATATATATATATATATATATATATAAAAACGCACCACTAGTGCGCAGAAGTTTCATGAGAGGAGAGCGAAAAAAAAAAAGAAAGAACAGCAGCCCTGGCAGATTTCGTACTGCGACGGGAGAAAATGGTTGTGTCATGAAGATCATTGATAAAGATCAGAAACAGCGTTGAACCTAGGATAGAACCTTGAGGGACTCAACTATTGAGACGGGAGTAAAATGGTGGTGTCATCTGCATAGATTCGTAGATGGGCTCTGATTACAACAGGAGGATCGTTCATGAAGATCAGGAAAAGATATAGAATAGAGCCTTTAAAAACACCCGCGTTCGTATGATAGGACCTGGAAGCATGCCGTTTAATACGACGTTCATTAAGCGATTTGATAGACACGATTAGATTAAATCAAACAAACCTCTAGTTATAGCATAGCCCTGTAGCTTACGCAGGTCAACATTCCAAACCCTGTCAAACACTTTGTTCCAAGGGACATCACAAAAGAAAATGGTCGAACGACTCCCAGTCCACTCCTTCAAACATTAGCTACTTTTAGTTTAAAATATAGTAGAAATATTTTTAACACTGTGGTAGGTGTTTGTTTAAAGTGTTGGCTGCTTGACTGACAGACGGAAGTTCATTTAATTTTTCTTACGATGGACAAAACTGTAAAAATCACTGAAAAAAAAAATAACGTGAGCGCCTTTTTTATGTAATTTTTAAATATCCAGAAATTTTTAAAATTTACAATGTTTTCCGTAATCTAATTCTTTATTAAATTTTCGGTACTTTGACTTCAATTGTTCTATAGTTATCGCTCTTACTTTTATATGTCCGTTTTACAAAAATAGGCACATTTATGAACACAAACAAAAAATTCAAAATTCTTTTTAAAATATTTAGGGTCACTGAATTGTAGTAGGATTTTCCAATTAAGATTAGTGAATATACTTTTACGCATTAACAATATCGGCTATAAATTAATACGGAAATTTAAAATATTTAATTAATTTTTTTAAATGGAAACAATTCGTGTAAAAATTTATTAAGCACCGAAACAAAATTTTAAGGCAAATATTGCACCTAATATATTTTATTCATAAAAGCAATTAAAAGCTTTTTTAATTAAATAATGTCATAATTTTATTGTATCTTATTTTACGATTCAGCGCAGATTTTCGGTGGTTGGGGGTCTTGTTTTGCAAAAATAATTGATGATTTAAATTCCCCAAGAAGTACTGCATAAAAACATTAAGCTGTGCAGAAATTAATTTCAGGAAATGTTTTTAAAATGAAATGGGAATGGGTAACTCATGTAAAAAAAAAATAAATGTCTTTACAAAAATTTTCTAAAAATAAAAAAAAATAGTGCTGAAATAATTCAATTCATTGCGAATAAGTCCTGATACTTTTATTAAAATCCGACAATTATTTGGTTTTTGGGTAATTTTTTTTATTTATTACCCGAAGGCCTTTTCCCACGTCAAATCTTTCCAAAACATCCTTAATTCCGTGCAAATGCATATGCTGAACTCAAATCGATAATTGTTTATTGAAGAAACCGACCTTTTTTCATGTTATCGACCAGAAAAAAAATCGGACTTATATCTCATCCCTTACCACCGCTGAATGACTTGAGGCGTAGGATACTTATTTCGGCTTATTTACTTCCTTTCAGCAATTACTCCGCGATTTGTTTGGTTTCGGAACTCAATTTCCGCGTAGTAATTGCAAAAGAAAGTAAAAAGGCCGAAAAATGGGCAAACTACGCGTGAATTCATTCTGCAGTGAATAACATTTTTGAAGCGTGGTTACGAGGTGAGATAAACAGCGACAAGAAGTTCGATATTTTTCTGGTCGTTAACGTGAAAAAAGGTAGGTTTTGTCAATAAACAATTATCAATTTGAGTTCAGCATTTACATTTGCACGGAAATAAGGATGTTTTGGAAAGATTTGACCTTCGGGGAATTTACCGGCTTTTGCAAGAATTTCCAAATCAATGTTTTCAACGCAAAAAAGACGCTAAAATTTCCTAATAATCAAAAATTGCTTTGGCGTTTTCTCTTAATGGTAACATAAATATTTTGACGATAAAACTTTGTTTTTATTAAGTCTGAGGTATTTTTCTAATCAGGGTATTCTCCTTTTTTTATCGAACCTGTAGAGGTACCTATATACATTTGTGTACGTGTGTGTGCACTCGCGCGCGTGTAATGAAGTTCTGAAAAGTATGCTTCGGTCAACAAATAACACTGCGATAGTCTGAAGCGAACATTAATAGGGATTATTAATTTAACAGAAGAAATAAATTTTAATATAAGATATTATGTTACGATTTTAAACCTATTTAAACTAATTTCTCTTGACTTACATGCTAAATAACCAGTAACTGTTGTAAAAGTCTGATTTTCACCGATTCAGCAGTAGCGAACTGCCTGACTTAAATTATCCTGTTTTATTTCTTCTGAACTTTCATGTCATTTTATTATCCAAACCGTTTACGACAAACTGAATTTTGTCTTTCATCACTCATTTAAGTGAGAAGGGTCAACCTAGAAAATCTGCATAAACAAACTGAGATGTATACGGGCTTAAGGTTATATCACGTTGATTTTTGTTTGACCATCAAAGTTGAGCAAGCTTGTCTTTGGTCATGACCTAGATAGGGAAACGCTTAGGAATACCAGTTGCTGTCATGACCCAATCTTCCAGATTAATGTGCAGCAGTCTCTCTTTAATATATGTTTAGTTGAACAAGACTGACAAGTTGCCTTTATTTTATTTTATTTTTGTCGTGTATATCTACAAGTGTTTTCTTTTCTGAGCTTAATGAATGTCAAAACTGTCCAAACGTTTCTTCCAAGTGCTTTCGGCTAAAATGTTAACTATTTTCAAGGACTATTGTTTATTTATTTATTTATTTTTGTTATATTGTATCTTGTGATTCTTAACAAAATTAAAGGGTCTGCAATGTTATCAATCTTGGCCATACATCTCGGCTTCAGATATTTCCCAGTGCTATAACGTGCCTTCCCTATGCCTTTTCTATAAATATTTTCATGGCAATTGTTCTAATGGTCGTTCTTCTTTGGTATTTCGACCTCATGAATTTAAGAGTAGCAAATAGGTTTCATTATTTTACTGTTGAAATAACTAGATGCAACCGTAAATTCTATTGTAATAGTTTCTTTAATACTTTTCAATTTATTTTTTTTATTATTCTTTCTCCTCACTAATTGTTTCTCGTGTGTCTTTTCACTCTCAGTCTTAGCATTATTGTCTTGCTTGGATTGAAATGATTTTTTTAAAAAATGGCAGATTTCAATTTAAAAAAGAAGTATAGTTAATAACTCTTTGTTTGTCTGTCTGTCAGTCTGTCTGTCTGTCTCACTTACGCGCTCGTTTTCTCTCATTCCCGCTCTCATTGAGAAAGAGAGAGAGAGAGAGAAATAAACAGAGGGAGGAAGAGATAAGCAAAGTAAAAGTACACAAAAATGACTGCCGACCCTTAATAGTTATTATGACGAATAGGGATCTGATTACCACTTAGGACTGTGTCATCTGCGGCTAAAGGAAACAAAAGGCTTTCTACCAGAAACCACCACTGGGCGACTGTTTGTATTTGAACCTCGATAAATACTTGCCCTCATCTAAGTGACACGTGAAGAGACCACTTATCACCACCCAGAAGAAAAAAGGATTGAGAAAGAAATCTGAACTTTCTACAATTTGCTTCCAATTTAAGCAACTTTCACTTTCTTTCTCTCTCCAACGTTCCCCACCTCTCTCTCTCTCTCTCTCTCTCTCTCTCTCTCTCTCTCTCTCTGTATATATATATATATTTCAGGATTTGTCTCATGATATATATATATATATATATATATATATATATATATATATATATATAAGAAAAATTAAGGCAGACACGTTATTTCATGGTAAGTAGGAGGTATAGGACTATTTCAGGCGAACCATCATCGGCTTCCGTCTTTATTGTACATCCTTTGTACAATAAAGACGGAAGCTGATGATGGTTCGCCTGAGATAGGCCATACTTCCGATTTACCATGAAATAACGTATCTGCCTTAATTTTTCTTATATTTGCTCTATATGTATTTTTATACATATATATTTAGAGCTCTCTTAGAGAGTTATCCTACCACTGTATGTACAGGATACTACTTTGGATTCTTCTATATCTACATCTATATATATATATATTAGTCATCCACATACTAGCCCGTTTCGCTGTATCACAGCTCATCAGTGTGGCTAGACATATCCACTTGCTTCTGGCCGGGATCAAAACTCGACCGATTTGGTGTCAGTCAGAGTCTCTACTCCGTAAGCCATCGGCGCATGGGGTCAGAGAAGGGAAATTGTAACGTCGTGTATGTAAGCAGTGTATACAGACGCCAGTCACCGAGAGAACTCAATTCATTTCTGAAGAGTCACGCATTATAGCCAAAGTGGAAACTGTTTTTAAAATTTTCTTCTCCAGAGAGCTCAACTGTAATGAGAGCATAATATATTAGTCATCCACATACAAGCCCGTTTCGCTGTATCACAGCACATCAGTGTGACTAGACATATCCTCTTGCTTCTGGCCGGGATATATATATATATATATATATATATATATATATATATATATCCAAGTGAATAAGGAACGAAGAAAACATTAACAATGTTCAAAACATTAATTTAAAACAGTGCTCTCCTGTAAAATCTCACAGCATATAAAGAAATCGACATTAAAAATATATAACTTTATAGATGACGGACTCATGATAGTAAATAACTTCACTGGAGGTAAGCTTGATAGACATAAAAATTAATTCATAGAGGTTTTAAATCTTTTGGTCTTAGCGTGGTAATTAACCCTAATATAAAACAAGTTGACTTCTTAGACATAGCATAAGACTTAGCTTCTAACACTGTTCAACCTTACATGAAAAATAATGCTAACCCAATCTGTATAAACCCCAATTCTAATCCCCCACTATCCGTTATCAAACATATTTCATCATCAGTTGAACGCCGCATAAGCATACACTTCTCAAATAAAGAAATATTCGATAAGCACAAAACAATTTAAGATAAAATGCTTAGAGACAGCGGCTATCAATCCTCTAAGATTAACTTTGTAGAAAAATTTAGTAGCCCAAAAAGAAAAAATAGAAACAAATAGAAAATCATATAGTATAATCCTCCATTTAATCAGTTAATCTTAAACTGGGACATAAATTTCTTAAGCTAATAAATAAACATTTCCTCCAAAATAACCCTTTAAGAAAAACTTTCAATAGGTATACAATAAAACTCAGTTATATTTGCTCCAACTATTTAGAAAAAAATAATTCATTTACATAACAATAAAATATTGAAATCATACAAGAAAAATAACTCTAATACTCATGTCAGTTTGCCCCATAATAATAAATTTTGTAATTGTAGAAACCCGAACCAATGCCCTATACATAATACATGCTTAACAAAATCCCTGGTATATATGTGTTCGATTTCATCTGTGGAGAATCCTAAGTATGCTAAAATTTATATCGGAAATACTAAAATCACTTTTACAATCACCTCTCATCCTTCAATAACAGGGACAAACAAAATATGACATCACTTTCTGAATATTTTTGGAAGTTAAAAAACGAAAATTAAAATTAAACACCTAAAGTTAAATGAAAAATCCTCAAACATCTAAATCGGTAAAGGAACCATGTTTCCTTTGTCTTCAAGAAAAAATGGAAATCATTAAATACATGAGGAGCAACAGATTACTAAACCAGAGGCATGAAACCACAGTAAACTGCCTACACATTAAAGAACTAACCTTACTATCATGGTAAAATTACAAAAGTTAAAGTTAGGATCTCTAGAAACGATAATTTTTTATAATATTAATCTTCGTACCACGACATTCACTTTTACCAATATGATCTACCCACTTTTATATATATTCTCTTGCATCTAATTTTACCTTTATTTCATACTACAAATTGTGATCTAATTAAAGTTTTATATAAAACAGAGATTTCCTAAATTTTAAATTAAGTTTGAATATAAAAATATATTAAATATAAAAACTAAATTTAAATACAAAAATATTTGTAGCCTTATACTTCACTAATACAGATATGTTTATCCACCACCAATTCCTCTCTCTTTTTAGCCCATCCTCTCCTACTCGCTCTCACCCCATACACATTTCCTTACTTCTTTCTTGTTGTTAAATCCAAAGAATTGGCCATAAAGGCTGTAAAGGACCATACCTTAACGCCTACTGTTAAACATGTCTAAAATTTTTAACATGTCCATTAATCACCTCTCTCCTCTTCCTTTTTCCTTCTTGTGTTCAAATTCTAACTTCCAACTTCCAAATCTGATTTCCCATTTTCTACCCCACTTTCCTCTCACACATATTTCGCCAATATAAAGTAAAGAATTTTTCATCTCCCTTCGCACTACCTGATGAGACATTGTTCCTTTCAATGTCGAAACAAAATGTACACTTTGTAGTAGATGATAGATGTTCTAACACACACACACACACACACACACACGCACACACACACACACACACATATATATATATATATATATATATATAATATAATATAAAGGTACCTTGTCAGCTTTGTTCAACTAAACATTTATTAAAGAGAGATTGATACCCATTCATGTAGAAGATTGGGCCATTACAGTGCTGTTAGTAGGGACTTACAGCACTTGGTATTCCCAAGCGTTTCTCCATCTAGGTAATGACCAAACACAAGCTTGCTCAACTTTGCTGGTCGGAAAAAAAAATTGGTGTTTTAAAGTAATATAACCGTAAGTACGGGTAGATCTATCTCAGTTTGTTTATGTAGATTTTTTTTACATGGATCCTCTTCGCTTAAAGGATTTTCAGGATATATATATTTGTGTGTGTGTGTGTGTGTGTGTGTGTGTGTGTGTGTGTGTGTGTGTGTGTGTTTACTGTTATTAAGCTTTTTATTAAATGTTTATTGCATTTGTACTAATGATTTTTTCTGTGCATAGAATATGTAAACAGTGTTCACATGATCTGCAAATCCGCGCAGTATATGTAATAAATCTTCTGGTTACATACAGCAATCTCAACAGTAAAATGATGAGATCCAACTGCTCATCAAATACTGCCTTTAAATTCATGAATCGAGTTACCAAGGATTTAAGTTCATCGGAAAATCTAGCATAAAAATAGTAAAAGAGAAGGCACAGGGGAAGCTGTCTTATGACGGTGAGAAAGTAATGGAAGTCGAAATTGCAGGTCAGGATATTTAAATTGCAGATTCTTCTTTGAATTTTGGGAATAATCTCTCTATATATAATCACTAGACCTGGTGTGGAAACAATATTCAATGCAAGGAGGTATAAAGGTGAAATATAAACTCTGTTGGGAAAAATTGCTTTGCACTGCACAGTTAACCAACTTTCCTAACTGCCAACCCATCAATTGATTCGATGTATTCGATCTAATTCATACCCGAAAAAAAAAAAAAAGTACTCCGAGAAAAACCTTATAAGTTACTCTCCTGGAGGTTAGCACTTTAATCTCAGAATCATGAAATAACTTGAGCGTTTCCTGATCATATTTTAGAGCTTCATCTTATTTTCGCATTTGTGTTTTCTCATCACTTTCACTTCTATCGTCTGATCATCATTATCTGCTACTGTAAGCGGTCAAGTAAGACATAATTACGGCCTTCCTGTTTTGTCCGTGACTAGCCAGCGGCCGGAACTTGGTTCTTAATGAGGTTGAGAATCTGACATCTAAGTGGCCAAGTGAAAAGACGACGCCTACCTCTAATTAAAATTCGTTCCTTAAGGACCTTCTTTTTTCTTTAAAAGGATTTTGTGCTTATTTTGGTTACTGCTCAAAAGACATACAATAATGACACTTCAAAACACTGGCACGCCATTGTACAAAACCTTCCCTGTCCCATGCAAACTGACTCAGACAAAAGAACGAGCACAACCATTTCCTTTTTATCTTTTAATGCCATGTCCCTTCAAGACGTAGCTGATTATGGTTTTCCAAAGATTCTATTTTCTTTAATATTCATAATTTTTTCACATCTTCTTTGGTAAAGATAATGAAGCGATTACTCATTGTTTTAACTACGGTTTGGAATTCTGCTTTGTCTTTTTCATAGACTGGCTGTCACACAAGGCTAGGTGTCATTTAATGAAGTTAGTGTAATTTCATTCATTATATATCCGAACATAGGGTAGATACGGTTGGGGAGATGTTTCAGTGTTTTTGTCCTCTCTTTCAATTCCTCAATCAGTAAGGTAAGTGTCATATGTGTTACACGTTTGGGCGATCATGTCTCGAAAGCTGGGGGTAGAAACGACAGATTAATACTTTTCCCAATGGTATTTTGCGCGTAAGTGAATGCAAATCGGAGAGCCGAGTTCGAATTCCAGTTAAATTCGAACTCGGCTCTTAGATTTCTCGTTCCCAGCTGATATCCACTGCACTACAATGCACATACAATTCAATTTTAAGTACTCTGTATATCGAAATCCGAAGGCGCATTGGGATGGCCAAAGTTGCATCCGAAAAGCTAAGCAGAGTATTAAGAAACAGAAAAATGTCACTAGAAACAAAGAAAAAAGTATTGAATTGTTACGTGATACATGGCAGTGAATGATGGGCATTCTCCTCAAAGATGAAGAACAGACATGAAGCAACAGAAATGTTGTTCTGCATAAGGAAGTTGAGGATACCATCAATGGAACATGTGTGCAACGGAGAAGTTGCAGAGAAAGTTGAAACAAAATGGTAACTTATACTTAACATCAAGAAGAGACAGTTGAAACTTTAGAGCACATAAAGAGGAAAGAGGGTTTGAAAAATCATACACTCACAGGACAGGTTAAAATCAAGAGGAACAAAGGAAAAGAACGCCTAATATACTTGGTGACTTTGAGTAAATGAATGACGGTACGTGGTTTAGGTGAAATAAAAACAGATGAAATCCATTAAGATCTACGAAGGACAGAAAATTGTGGAGGGCCATAATCACCAAGATACTGAGAAAACACAGCACATAAAGAAGATCTATCTATCTATTTATGTCTTCTCGTCCCCCCTCTCTCTCTATCTCTCTCTCCGTCTATCTCTCTCTCTCTCTCTGTCTGCTCATATCTATGTATCCGTCTATGTCTTCTCGTTCCTTTATTTCTCTCTCTCTCTCCCTCTATCTCTCTCTGTTTGATCATATCTATCTATCTATCTATCTATCTATCTATCTATGTCCTCTCTTACCTTTCTGTCTCTCTCTCTCTCTCTCTCTCCCTCTAGCTCTCTCTGTTTGATCATATCTATCTATCTATCTATCTATCTATCTATCTATGTCCTCTCTTACCTTTCTGTCTCTCTCTCTCTCTCACTCTAGCTCTCTCTGTTTGATCATATCTATCTATCTATCTATCTATGTCTTCTCGTCCCTCTCTCTCCCTCTATCTATCGCAGTCTGTTCATATCTATCTATCTATCTATCTATCTATCTATCTGCCGCAGTCTGTTCATATCTATCTGTCTGTCTGCCTGTCTGTCTATCTATTGCAGTCTGTTCATATCTATCTGTCTGTCTATCTATTGCAGTCTGTTCATATCTATCTATCTATATATCTATCTATCCTTACTTGAACCTCGCATATTTCTTTTCAAAACCCCTTCCTCTTCTCATCTGACTTTTTCGCATTCTCTCACCCACACATTCTCTCTCTCTCTCCATCTTTCTCGCTTTCTTTCTCTCCATCTTTCTCTCTTCACGTCTCTCTCTCTCTCTCCATCTTTCTCTCTTCATCTCTCTCTCTTTCTCTCTGTTTTAGACTCCTCGCATTTCTTGTTTATCTTGTTTTCTATCTTAGATTAACTTTGGCAAAAGCTCCAAT
Organism: Ascarosepion bandense; assembly: GCA_037127315.1. NCBI lineage: Eukaryota > Metazoa > Mollusca > Cephalopoda > Sepiida > Sepiidae > Ascarosepion > Ascarosepion bandense. Next base: position 2,123,088 of record JBBBDQ010000995.1, on the reverse strand, counting down.
TACAAAACTATGTCAACCTTCAACTTCTCTTGCCTCTCCCTTCTCTTCCTTTTCATATACTCTGTTGTTCCTCTTTTCATCAGTCATCTTCTCTCTCTCCCTTCACCTTTCTCGCTTCCTTTCTCTCCATCTTTCTCTCTTCATCTTTCACCTTCTCTCTATCTCCCTCTTCATTCTCCCATCTCTACCTCTCTTGATTACTCCTACTATCACTCTTTTCTTTTAATCGAACGCAGTCTTTTATCCAAGAAGTTCGAAGAAATAAAATACATAAGACATTTTCCCTTTCAAATCAGGGCAAAAAAACATTAGACCACCTCCAAAATTTCGCATTGTAATAAGCCCATATTTTCGTGGCGTCAGCTTAAACTGAATCCTTTTTCTTTTAATATATAATTTTTTAAGGTAAAAACTTCACTGAAATAAGTAAGAAAATGTCCAAGTTTTCATCTTAAATCAAGAAAACACAAACGTTATGCAATTTGGTCACAATATATGGGAGAAAAGAAGGCGTCATTTTAACCTATATCCTCTTGTCATTAGTTTAAAGTAACGCATTCTTTTTTCCAATATACATAAACTATAATTTTCAAAAGTGAAAATTTAATTGAAATACGTTAGAAACTTTAGAGATTTTCATCTGGAATCAAGAAAATAGATCATTAAACAAAGTGATTGCAATATATGAAAATAAAAGTAAGTCTCAATTATTCACATATCTTCCTGGCGTCGATTAAGACTTACATCTTATTTTTTACTATATTTATACTTTTAAAAAGTGAAAATTATGGTGACGTATGTTTGGAAATGTCCAAGTGTCCATCTGAAAACAAGAAAATTCGAATTTAAAGCAAAATGGTGCCAAAATATGAAAAAAGATGCTGTCAGTTTAAACTGACACCGAAAGGATATTTGTTGATCCAAGTTTTGTTCAGAATGTAAGCGGTCTTTACACACTATGACCTCTTTTTCTTTTCTGTGAACTGCCATAACTTCCTAGGAAAAAACTGGAGTTGCTTCCTGTCGCTTTTTCTACAGTTTTGAATTCAGTGTGTTTCGTATTCTAGATTAGTCGCTTAAGCAAAAACTAAAAAAAATCTAATCTAGTTATTGACAATATTAGAAGCAGTAGAAGCGATAGATCCATGTAGTTCCCAAGACCATTAGCGCGAAGTGAACATAACAGCCTTCATCGAAATTTGAACTTCTCCTACTGAGTTAATTTCCCCGCCGATGGCTATTACAAATCTCAGTAGCACAACAATGGCTTGTAAAAAGAAAAAAGGAAAGTCCTTCATGAAACATAAATAAACAGCGAGCCGGATTGTGTTTAAAACCTTTATTCAAAAGAAAGGATATAATTTGTAAATGATTTAAACACTTTTTTCTACGAAGCATTCTGCAAGGACGCGCTTCATAACGTATTTACTTTTTTGAATTGTTTATTGGACGGGTGGGTAGCAATCGAATAGTTCCATATATGGACCTTGTAAAATGTGTTATCATTGCAGAGGTTCGAGTCACGCTGGAAGATATCGCACTAATCAGCCTCTACTTGACATGGCAATCTAAGAATGCCTAATATGAGTTGTTTTATATTTGATCTAATATAAGGCTCGAGAGATACTCAATATAGAAATCTTTGGCATTTTTTAATGAATAAATAAGCTTTGGCTTACCTTAGTTGATTTTGTTTATCATCCTCTCTGGATTATTTAATGTTGAAATCTAACAATTTTGAACACCATTTTATGGCTTCAACTAAATATATTTTGTACTCAACTGTACGCTTTCAACTACAGATAAAATTGATTGTTGGTCATTTCGCCATAAAATTTGTTGTTGGTAATTCTACTATAAAATGTATTCTTAGTCATTTTGCTTTAAAATTCTATTGCTGAAAATTTAACTATAAATATGTATCGTTGGTAAATTGGCTATAAATAGGTATTCTTAGTAATTTTACTATAAATAGATATTGGTAATTTTTTATACAAAAATGTATTGGTTGTATTTTTACTATAAAATGCATTTTCATACTTTCATAGTGCTGATTTTAGTTTGGGGACACTATTTTTTCATAGCTGGGATCCTAACAGGTGCTACCACCCCTGAATAAATAAGAAAAATCACACGCAGCAATGTGTATTAATCACTGTCATCTGTGCTAATATTTTTACCAACACATCATTTTTTAATTCTTAAGAAATCTCTTCTCCCTAAACAATCAATCTTTCTTAAGCAGGAACTTACGCGTATTCTCTTCTGTAGTGAAAATGGCCGAGGCACATTTAACGGAAAACTAGATTGAATCTTTTTAGTAGTGCGACCCGCCTCTTGACTAACCATGGCTGATGCGACCCACTGGTAGAAAAAGTTTCCCGTGACTGGTCTGTGTATTTAGATCTTTTCAAGAATTAATGTTGAATTTCTGGTGTTACATTTTAGCAAGATTAGATCCATCTCAGAACACGATGTTATTTTTATTGTCTTCCATAGATTATGGATTAAAACCAAAATAGGATTGGAATAAAACTTATAAAAGATCCGAGGAACTTTATTCTTTCCAAACGCTTTTCAGAAAAGAAACAAAAAGAACGGTCGAATAAATAAATAAATAAATAAGAGGTTCTCATAATTCATAGAATCGAACCTTTATCATCTCGTATTTCACTTGCTAATGTCGAAAGGCGTAACAAAAAATAAATAGGGAGGTTTGAGCAATAAGCTGATGAGTGGTAGAAGGGGAGCTGGAAGGATGCGTGAAAAATCGAGTCAAGTGAAGAGGAGGAGAAAGAATTAAACAAGAAGGGGGAAGTGGAGAATAGGAAAAGAATGAACTTCGCAAGAAAAAAGTAAAGAAAGAAAGAAAGAAAGAAAGAAAGAAAGAATTTGGCAAAAAAAGCAATGAAAACGAAAAAAAGAAAATAAAAAATAGAAAATGAATCACAAAAAAGCAAAGGAGAATAAAAAAAAGAAACTTACGGTAATGAAAGAAAGAAAGAAAGAAAGAAAGAAAGAAAGAAAGATGAACTATAAAAGAAAAAGAAATTGAGAAGAAAAGGAATAAATAAAATCACAAAAAAAAAACAAAGGGAGAAGGAGAAAGGGAAGAAAATCAAGGTAAAGAAAGACAAGAATTGACAGAAAAAAAGAAAGAAATAACGAACAAACGAAAAAAAGAAATTAGAGAAAAAAGCAATGAATTATAACGAAAAAGAAAAAAAGAAAAAATAGAAAATCAAATCACATAGAAAAACAAAGAGAAAAGAAAACGGGAAAAGAAACTTAAGGTATAGAAAGAAAGAAAGAAAGAAAGAAAGAAAGAAAGAAAGAAAGAAATTGTACGCGTGATGTAAAGCGAGAAATAGAATTTAACAAGAGTCATATAGGAAAAAAAGGTTAAAAAATGAACGGCTTGTCTGATTTAATGTCACTTATGAGCTTCAAGTGACTTCTTATTATACAATCGACGATTAATTTTTTCTGTTCCCGCTAACAAGCGACGAAATTAAATGTCCCCATATTTTTCTCGCTATATGATTCTCTGATTACTCCAAACAATGAAGATAAACCTTCCTTCCGAGAATCAAATACGCCTGTACGAAAACAGACGTCTATCTGCCCGTCTGTCTGTCTGTCTGTCTCTTTCCTTCTCTCTCTCTCTCTCTCTCTATCTATCTATTTATCTGCCTCTCTCTCTCTCTCTCTCTCTCTCTCTCTCTCTCATGCGTGCGCGCATTCACCTACGCAGACTTTGAAGTTGGCAGCCATTTTAAGGTGCATATTTTTACTAATTAGCCAAAGCGTTGTAATTCTTTGAATAATAAAAAACAGTTGTTTTCTATCCTGAGTTGATGAGACTCGTTGACACATTTTTTTCTTCTATGTGCTTTGTCCTTTCATGACGTAGGCGATCATGGATTTCCACGTCTCCCTATCCCTGGTGGCTCTTAGCACACTTTCTCCTGTTACACCGCACAACCCTCGTTCCACCATCCACCTGCATTACATTACACGATATTTTCTCCGGTCTCTCCTTCCCTCTATCTGGCCTGTTAGTATCAGATTCTCCAAGCCCTCCTTCCTTATTGCATCTCTTAGAAACTTTAGTTGTCTCTTCCTGATGCTCAGTATTCATTTCCTTTTCGTTTCCATCCTTTCCAAAACCTCATCATTGCTTACATGCCCGACCCATGATATCCGCAGCATCCTTCTGTAGAACCACATTTTAGCTGCTTCAAGTTTTTCCTTCATCTTCGATGATATTGTCCAGCATTCACTGCCATATTGAAGAAATGACATCACATAGCAATCAAGTACTCTCTTTGTTTCTAGTGAAATTTTCCTGTCTCTTAATACTCTTCTCAAGTTTCTGGAATGTGTCCTTTGCCATGCCAATTCACCTTCGGATTTCTGTGTCGCACCTTCCGTCTTCTGCTAGAACACTTCCCAGGCATTGCCACAATTAAATAAAATCTTAAATCTAAACTAGCCTACATCTTGTTATCTGGTTAATACAAACAAAGTATTGCATTCCGAAAGCTTGAAATATCCATTTCTAGAGCTGGTTAGGTTAGGCTCCTTATCACACAATTAAGATAAGAAACGCTCTTATTACAAGTTTTAAAAAAGACAGCTTACAAATAGCCAATCTCTAATATCTGCATGGTCAATTCAGTACAAGTAATTGCACACTCCCATAAGTGGTTCTGTTCTTAAATTCACTACCGCAGATATTCCTCTTTGGAATAATAAATGAGCTTTAAAACGGACATTGAACACGAAGTCAACCTTGACATTTTGGCAATCACCAGCTGCATCGAGAGATCAAGAAAGAGAGAGAGAGAGAGAGAGAGAGAGAGAGAGAGAAAGAGAGAGCAGAGGAGAATGAAAGTGAAAAATACGTATCCTAAAAATGGTGACCCGATACTCTATTTCGCCATTACTCACGTTTGCAATTAGTGACAGTTCAACCTTTTTGGACAATTAGCAATGAAGCCATCCACCCGACTGGAGACCGGTAGATGAAGAAATAAGAGTCGATCGTTGTGTAAACAGACCTCGAGGACAAGTAAATAAATAGATAAACAACTAAAAACGGAACGAGGTAAATAAGTAATTTCCTGCAGACTCCAATAATATCGACTTACAGGTACAGTACAAGTGTTAGAGTATTAGGTAGGAATTTAAAGGTTCAAAATACTTCAGCATCTTCTTCTTTTTCTCTCTCTTTAAATCTCATTTCCTTTCTCTTTCTCTCCCTCTCACTCACTCTCTCTCTCTCCATATATATATATATATATATGTGTGTGTGTGTGTGTGTGTGTGTGTGTGTGTGTGTGTGTGGGTTGCAATCTCTCTTTTATATCAGTCAGTTAAGTGCCATACGGGGTAAACGCTTGGGCGATCATGTCTCGAAAGAGACATGACTGACTAGGCAGAAGATTATCCCGCAGTAGTTTGCCATTGCTTTCTGCGGTAGATTGGTTTCAATAAAAATGACAGACAAGGTATTATGGTTATGTTTTTTACGTAATTTTTCATCTGATCTTATTGTGTTTTTTTTTTTCGAGGATATAAATTATATAAAAATTGTCCAATATTTTGTTTATCCGAACGATTTCTGCAATACTTTTAGCCATTTTCGAGGATGAATGTTATTTTACGTGTAACAGAATGTATTTAGTGTTATGTATGCTGTAGAATTGTGTATATGTGTTATGTACCGAACACGAACAGCATGTTGATATTATTGAGTGTTGGTTTTTCTTTTTTATCAGAATATCAATGTTTGTGTTGTCAACAAGTATCTTGATTCACCTAATTTCGTAAAAAAATTATATCGGTCATACAACTACGAAACTAACACGAAGACTGACGCTGCATCTCTCTGAACAGAGCTCAATTCGATCTAATTTAAACACACACAGAGACTTATCAAATCCTATCCGTAACATACTTATTGACAACACAAATATCAGCATCATCCATATGCAAAAAAGACTAAACATAATGCACCTTGTTTCCCTGTTAACTACGATTTTCAGAAAATTAAATGCAATTTCAGTCGTCATCTTCCCTCTCTTTAAATCCTCTGCTTTTATCGTTCTTTCTCCTCAATAACATTTTCCCAGTTTCCATAAATTTCGAGTATTCCCTTGCATCTTCGTGGCTTTATCGCCTTCCTCGTCGTGAATAGATAGATAGATAGATAGATAGATAGATAGATAGATAGATAGATAGATAGATAGATAGATCTGCAGAATATATATGTTAATGTTCAATGGGGTGTATGGTATTATTTGTTACGTTCCATTATATATCCGTTGTTTAATCATACAATGGTAAGAAATGGTCCCAGTATACTTTATACAGTATATCTTATTATGAGTATGTATGATGATAACATACAATTTTAGTTGCGTTCTCAAATGATCTGCCAGACGTGATCAAATCCAACGTAGGCATCTACGCAGATGACACCACAATTTACTGCATCAGTAAGAAATCCGGCGAGGCGGACAAACATAACTTCGCTACTGATCTTGAGAAGGACCGACACTCAGTGGTGGACTGGAGTAAGAAATAGCTTGAAAATTTCAATGCTTCTAAAAACGAAACTGCTGTCAACCATCACAGGCAACCTCTCCTACGCCTCATAAGCATGGTACCAAGCGAATCTCCCTGAAAGCAATATACTGTACCTCCTCGGCCTTAATCTATCTTCCGACCTCAAGTGGAATCATTACATTGAGTCAATAGCTATATCCACTGATAGAAAGGTTGGGTCACTGTGTCGGACCAGGATGTTTTTGAATCCATCTTGCACATAAACAAATCAACCATCCGTCCGTGCATAGAATACTGCTGTCATATCTGGTCAGGCGACCCTGCTGTTCTCGACAAGCTCCAAAGAAAACTCTGTAATGTAATAGGTCCTGACTTGGCAGCTCGACTCCAGCCACTTTCTCACCGGCGGGATGTGGCTTTCTTCTTTCTATTCTATAAATATTTTCATGGCTTCTGCGCCAACAAACTTAAGTCACTGGTGCCCCCACCACAAGAATTTATTCCTGCAACCAGACTGGCAACAAAGGTCCCACCCATTTACATTTAGATCAACCAAATGCAATTGACAATTCTACTCCATCAGCTTCTTTTCTCGCACTTCCCGCCTGTAAAACTCCCTTCCATATACTTGCTTTCCTGACGACTACAACCTTCAGGAATTTAAATGCAATATCAATACCCATCTCTTACCCACTTGACTCCAGTCCTTTCTACATCACCCCGTATATCTTATTTTTTTCCTTTCTCGCTACCTTTGCAACTCTCTTCATACCTGTGTTCCCATCCTTCTCTTGCATTTTTTCTGACACCCCCTGTAACTGGTTCAACTTTCTCTTCACTCTCCTCCTAAACCTTTACTCTCATGTAGCCCCCTGCGCATCATTCGCGGTACCGCCTTACATGGGGTGAATCGATTAAAAATCTACCCTTGGTAAACGTATGAATCCGCCTTTTCTCCTCCCGAACTACGGGTTAGTTAGTAAGCATTGTATTATCTCTCTCTCTCTCTCTCTCTCTCTCTATATATATATATATATATATATATATATACATATATATATATAATGGCAAAAATTATATTTTATGCTTTTCATCTTCTTGACATGTGGGAACACAAGTTTTAGGCTGTTTTCACAGTTTTTGTCAATTTTTATCACTGAATATTTTTTGTTTTTCTGAGTTACTTTAAACAAAATCCAACGGGTATTAATACCCCTAATACGAGAATAGTCACCCCTTTGATTGAGGCACCTGATAAATATTTTATTGTCGCTTCAAAATGTTTTTTTTTTTCGTGCAGATCAGTCTCTCACTCTAGTAACATGACACCAACTGTAAGAGAATGGGTTCATGCCTGAAAACTCTTTTTATTTTATTTTATTAGTGTGTTAACGATAATCTATATGCGAAAATATTCGAGAATATTCGATAATATTCGATGCAGAGTATTAAATGATAATAAGTACAATAACAAAAACAATATTGACGAAAAAGCAAACATGCAAATTAAGAAAA